>JANKKC010045162.1:0-30664 GCA_026225755.1 Bursera bipinnata
ATCTGTATTTTAAGGGTTAAAATTAGCATTTGATTAAAAAAAAGCAAACCTCAGGGGTCTTGTTGATTAAAATTCCAAATTTGCTTTCTGCCTGATATTAGACCAAAATACGAGGGTAGTATTTGAAATTGTCCCATACAATAAATTAACATGTAGCTTAATGATAATATGTCAAGGTTTTATCGTGGGTATCGGTTTGAATCCTACTAGCCTCAAAACAATTCGGAATACTAGGCAAACTGATAAGCATAAGTAATCACCACCCTCCGTTCTCGGAAAGTCCAAGTCAACTGTCATTCTCATAACGATTGCATATCCTGACGAAAAGCTATAAATTCTTGACCTTTTTTAGATGAAATTCACGTTCAGCAAAAATTAACTAACATAGCGATGGAATCATTTCACTCCCTTTCATCCCAAACGGAAGAAAACCCGAAAAATGATAACATTCACAGCAACAAAAAATCTCTACCAAAAATGAAGCAGTCGCTGTGCGTCATTCAAAGCTCACTTCCCGACGATATCACCCTCAAAATTGCTTCTTTCCTTGAGGTGCTGTTCATCAATTCTACTGAATTGGAATTCATTTTCATTGATCATTCTTTTGGCAATTTAATTTATTAATTATTTGATTTGATTCGAAATTTGGGGAAATTAATATTAAGGAACCCGAAGTGTGTGCTCTGGGAAGTTGTTCCCGCTTCTGGAGGAACTTATGCCGATCCGATTGCATTTGGGAGTCTCTTACAAGACAAAGATGGCCGCGTCTGTCTTCGTTCGACGAATCTTCTTCTCAAACTTGGGGCCCGACCGCCGAGGTTATTACCAGTTTGTTATCTCAGTAATTATTTTATTTATTTATTTATCTAAAACATAACCAAAATTATAGGATTTTTTTTTAATAATCGCTTTACCAAAAAAACCTAAAAAATTAAAAATTAAAAAAAAAAAGATTTAATAGCCACCGCTATACCTCTACAGCTATAAGTCTCCGATCAAGTAGTGCTGTCGATTCAACCTTCAATAATTTTGGTTGTTTTTTAGAATTTCATTTTGTGTTTTATTTTTAGAAGAAGGTTGGATAAAGTACTGCATTTCTGAAATTAGTTAGAAATCATTTTATGATTTGATCGGAATTTGTCAAAGTTTAAGCTTGATGTAGGGATGGAGGGGCTTTTACATGAAACGGCACAATGAGATGGCGTCTGGAGCAGCTGATGTGGTTAGGTATGTGGAACAATGCACGCGAGCGGCTTCTCTAGAGGTTGGAGATTATTTGCAAGCAATTGAGGACCTGAACACTTTGCAGCTCGGGTTCAAAGATGTGCAGATGTTCCTTTTGAAACCCAAGTTCAATGTGTTGCTTAACTTGGTTGGCTTGCACTACTGCATTTCCTGGCTTAATGTGCCGGTAAATAGTCCTGCCTGCCTTTGTTTTTTGTTTTTGTTTTAATCAAATTATGCTTTTTGTTTTGCTTCTGATGAAATGGGGTTATCCCAGTTGGCGGGCATGTCCATTTTGGCATTTTGATGGTTATACTGTAACATTTAGCTAGCAGCATCTACAGTTTTTCTGACCAAATCCGTGTCCACTTAGTAGAGCTATATCAGCAGTTCTCGTCTTCTGTAGAAATCAGAGTTGGTAGTGGCTGTGGTTGTAATGGCTCTGAAAAGTCAGTTATCTTAACAGATTATTTGAATGCTGGGTAAATGGTATAGGAAAATTTTAGGTTAGGTTTACATATTTTACCATCCCTTAAAGATATTGACAGGCTGCTCCTTTACGTATGAAGTTCATTAACCATGAAGCATGCTGTTGACAAATTCTCCTTTAGTGAGGAAATCAGAAGAGATAGAAATTAGAAACATGGTGTTTATGGCTGTAAGCTAAAATTGTATTCTTCGGATAGATGGTTTAAAAATAGTCTTTGAAGTTGGGCTAGTAATGATCTAGCGACAGATTTCGTAGCCCAAGCCTAAGTCAGTTGTAAGCTCTATTTAGTTTGTTTGAAAGCTGAAAACGTCTCATCTAAGTTCTATTTTCAAAGTCCAATTACTTGGAAAGCCTAGCTTTGAGCAAAAGCAAACATGACTCAATTACTCTTTGGAGCAATCTACTAAAGAAGTTCTAAAATGAGAAGTTTAGCCTAATAGGACACTTAGCAGTTTAAAACAAAAATATTTTA
This sequence comes from Bursera bipinnata, assembly GCA_026225755.1. Classification (NCBI taxonomy): domain Eukaryota; kingdom Viridiplantae; phylum Streptophyta; class Magnoliopsida; order Sapindales; family Burseraceae; genus Bursera; species Bursera bipinnata. Next base: position 2,187 of record JANKKC010045162.1, read on the forward strand.
AAAAAAAAATGCCTGTAGGTGTGGACTAATTATTCAATTGACCACTTGCATTTGGCCCTTGGTGTGAAGGATCAGCCATGTGTGGGTAGGAAACTAAATCATGCAGTGAATAGATAGATTGCAGCTCCGAAATTGTTGCCCCACTGATCATGGTTTGCCCACCTTAGCATGCTATACTGGTAGTGTAATAACAGAACAAACATCCATCAGCACTTACCTAATTGTGTGAAAAAAGTTCTGATTTTTCATAATTGCAAACTTCATTATTAGATATTGCTGGGCAACATCTTGTTTTGCTATTATAAGAAATATGATCAATTATGTTGACTCGTCATGATTGGCAGCCTGAGTATGTAGTGGAAGCACTTCAGGTTTGCAAGATTTCAGAGCGTCAAGTGTGCGTTAAATGGTGGAAGCTGGGCAGATGGTTTTATGGCTTCCGCATGCGGGATGAATCTCATAGTCGTCAGGTCTTCCTGGGAGATCTTGCAAAAGCAAAAGAAGACAAGATTCTAAGAGTGCTTCATCGTGGTGCAGTTCATGAGGTTTTACGAGTTCAGATCTCTTTTCTAAATTCCTCCTGCACTCCATGGTCTTGTCAAAGCACACAGCGACAGGTTTAGAAGCTCAAGATGGACAATGATGCGCATATGTATATATATAACGTTCGATTATTGTTGTATAGATATGATGGGACTGTGTCTTGATTGTATGTATTTATGTATGTATTTTTATGTCACATAAATTAGAAAATGTAGCAAGCTGTAATACACTCATGATCTTTCAGACACCTTATCTGAAGCTGAAGAAAGTTGATTGAAATTTATTGAGCTTATAATAGCAGTTTGTTTGGCTTTCTTTCTTTTCACAATGGTATTCATTTTTTGTTTTTACTCCAATTTATTGCTTTTGGATTATTTTATATATCTGTTGGATTCATAGATTTAAGAGGGCATAAGTTCGGCTACTAACAAGCCAAAATGGCCTTAAATAAAAAAATCCAGCTCCTAGATGCTTGAAAGGTGATGTTTTATGATGTTTTCATACTACTTATTGGTGTAAACAGCCAGGGCCAGTAATCTAGATCTGGTGATGATGAAACCCTGTCTGCTGAGACACTTTACAAGGTAAATAGAAAACCATATTAGGATGCAAGTGAAATGGGAATTCAGGAAAAGATAAGAAGAAATAGCACTGAAGTATATAGTTATAGATGTTAAAGTACGCTTTGTAGCATGAACATATAGTATATCAATCTAGCAATAGCAACCAACAATTTTCTTCTTTGAAGGTTTTAAGAAATTTTATTACCAGCTCTCATATGCTGCTACCAGGAAAGACAAAAATTAAAGCGACAGCGTGTGGAGTAGTCAATCAGCAGCAACGATACACAGCATAACAACGTCGTCGTTTTGGCTGCCTGCAGAGGACCATGATCACAACAGCTATGACCACCACAACGATGACTTGCATTAGATCTATACCCCCTCCATCATCAGACTCTGCTGAGCAACACACTTTCCCCATTTCCAACGCCCAAGTCTTCTGTTTTCGTTGTTTATTTCGTGGAAGGAAGAGGGGATGAATGAGAATGATATAAAGAGAAGACAAGAGAAGATGGGTTGTCTCACATGAAGTCAAGTTGACTTTGAGATTTTCTATTGACGTTTAGTTGGAACTTGGAACCTTCACGCAGTTTTTGGTTGAAGATTCCTCCAGCTTTGGTACTAAATTAATTAAACAAATTAAAGCATGTTAATTTGATGCTGAAGATCTGTTATAAGTAAGACAATTTCTTGGCCTTTTTCCTCCTCGAAATCTGAATTATATGTAAGTTCAGTTGAGGATTATAATAATAAATTTAAGATAAATAATTTGGTTACTCAAAGCACCAAGTTGTTAGCCACTCAGTGGCAGTGTCGGCCGAGCAGTGCTTTTGCCGTTGGTGTCCTTTTCCGATCTCTACCCATTTCACCTCTCCACCGAAAATTCCCTATGCCTCTACGGCACTCCAGCTTGGTAGTTTCCCACTGCCTGTCTTACAAAAGAAGCAGTGAAACCTTAAGAGTAGGAACGGCTTCGGTGTAAAAAGGTAATAATGCCAGCAAATCACATGGCGATGTTGCTGTTAGAAATTATATAATTACATTAATTTGCCATGTGAATTTTTCATACTGGTACTTAGCACGTGCTTGGAAAGAATCAATTGGCAGACTCAGATTCATAATATGCCCTTCACTTGTAATATAGTCTAGTCTGGGACGGCGTGTTAAAATTTGACCTTCAATATTGGTTATTGGATGCTTAATTTGCACTTAAACGGGTTGTTCATTTTTTTTTCATTCTAGGCAGACCAATTTTCTTTTAAGAAAAAACACCACCCGAGTCCAGATGCCAGTCAGGGTTAAGATTTCCAAGGCGAGGACGGTCGGCAGTCTGTACAGAAAGACAGAAGAAACTAGTATATTAACCACACGCTAGTCAAATGCTATAATCATCTACAGACTACACAGACAAGTAAAAATTTCAGGGATGAAGTCCAATATGACCACAATGGATAATCAGTTTTCATTGATTAGAATGTGCTCCAAAGTTCTTTTTATTTTATTAAAAAAAAAAAAAACTAATGATCTGATTAGAATGTGCTCCAAAGTTCTTTCTTTTTTATAAAAAAAAAAAAAAAAAAAAAAAAAAAAAAAAAAAAAAAAATAANTTTAAAAAAAAAAAAAAAAAAAAAAAAAAAAAAAAAAAAAAAAAAAACTAATGATCATTCTTCTTTACATTGAGACAATGTATGGGACAAAGTATTGGGCAAAATAAATCAGTCAGTAGCTCCACGGTCGAGCATTCTTTCTGCCAGCTCAACTAATTCTTTTCATTTTGATTGCTCAATCCTGAAAATTAGAGTTCCGGGGCAACATTTATTCGGATACACCAAGGAAATGAGCAAAGCTTGGATATTTTGGCTCCCATCCTATCTCCTGTCGAGTTTTTGAGTTGTTTAATCGCTTACCTAAAGGATCATTAGTACCTGCAAATACAAAATACAGATAACTAGCTGAGTCCAAATACCAGAGAACAGAATATAGCCTCATCCTGGAAGAAAAAAGGCTCAGCTGAATGTTAATAGATTGAGACAAAGATTACACCATCATTCGAGAAAAGCTATAGTTGATACTGTACCGGTGATATATAATCCATCAATTACATGTCATTAAGGAGCTTACCTGTGAAGCCATTGAACTTCTTATTGAATTTTCCACTTTTGCTAACCAAGTCCATTACTTCCTGCCTGCAAAGGGATTAACAAGCTGGTCACCGAATGATGAAACAGAATAATCAATTGCAAGTATTGCTACTAACTTGTATCAGAAGCTTGGGAAACAAGATAAAATAATTGGCCACTGAGAAGAATTTGCATAAATCTTTCTCTGCACTTTTCATTATTAAGGATAGATGATTTTATCTTGCCATAATATTGATGCCAACCTGGACATAGGGTGGTTATCACAACCCAAGAAAATTCGACCACGAATTTTTTTCTTCAAAATTGCAACTGATAGGGAAGCTGCATCCTGTTAAAAAAGCATACAAATTAAAGCAAACACCCAATTCAATTTTCCAGTGTAACAACCAGTAATTTTAGCACAGAGATAAATTAATAGTTTGCAAGGGGAGATGATAAATTGACAATTCTACAAAATCATATTAAGCGTCATATAGAGCCTAATGGTAGATGGTATATATAAATCATTAGAACGCAGAAGGAAGTGATGTTGATGTGAATTACATTAAATGCCAAATGGAACGTATAAATAAGGACAAACTCTTCACCTCATAGTGTATCAAATTCAGGATATGATCAGGACGAACTTCTACAGTTCCCTTCTCTAACCAATATACATGAGCACCTCTATCTGCTTTGTATAAATAGTTAGGGTTATCTCAGAAACAATACTAGCTGTTATTAAGAATCCCAGAGCCATTTTAATAACACCAAAATTCCCTGCACTTTCTGCACTAAATAATAAATGTATATAAAGGATATATAAAGTCCAGCCAGTCTAAGAACACAACCGCCATATTCCAGAACCACTTTCTCAGCTTTTAAGAGTACATCTGTCCTAGGGCTCCTCCCAATTGACACAATTGGACTGTCCTGTAAAGAGTATTAACACTATGAGACATTACAAATCAACTTACACCTACAAGAAAGTCTCACAACCATAAAAATGCAGTATTGTTTGGTAATGTCACCAGAAAAAGTTGGCAGTTTGAATTTAGAATAGAATAACATGGTGTATGTCAAGACGGTAAGAGACGCCTATTTTAACTCAAAAGAGGAAGAACTAACAAAACGAAGCTACTTTAAGAAAAATGTTTTCTCAGATGTAACACCTCATCACATGATCCATTGTCAAAGCAATCATATGGGGCAGAGCTTGATGTAAACAAGAAAGAACCTTCACCGTTCCAACTCAATGCAGCAAGCCTGAATAATTAGAAGTTCAAACCATTAATTCAGAAAAATGAGACAATAGAGGCAAAAAAGGATTAACTCAAACCCTTTAGTAATCAATCATAATATCATTCATAAAGCCAATCAATATGCCTTACACACTTTTCCTTTGTATTCTTTTTCATAATGAATGCCTTCTAACAAAATTTAAGAGGCCCCTTTAACCCATCGTATATCTTTACAGAGTTGCCCAATTAAAATTGTTTAAAAAAGAATTAAATTAAAAAAAGGTAGAAAATAATACTAGTATTCCTTGTCTAAAAACGGTGAAGCTCAATTCTTCAGAACGAAAAGCCAATATAAACATTGAGCAGGAAACAGAATTTTTTCTTAACCCCTCAAACTACTTAGATATTGTTGATCTACAAGATATCACAGATGTTCATTAAGAATAATGCAGACAAGTGTTAAACTATAGTACCATCAACTTACCATGTGTAAACTTGTTTAAAGCATTAGGTAATCCTCACAATGCCAAATTACCTTTATTCCAGAACACTAAGGTTTGCAAATTTGTATTCTTGTTTCAAGTGAAATCAGTATGAAATGCAGCAATCTTAATAAAAGTCAAGTGTATTAATCTTATTAGGTACACTTAATCAAATAATAATACACAATTTTTTGAAATAAAAGACCAAGATTACACCCATCTAATGGCTCATGCCAGGTAAAACAGGCACTTCTTACCAGCAAGCTCCAAACTAATCTTCACTATAGTTTTCAAAATTTGCGAAGAATAAGTTGCAATATTACCTAACATCACCAGGGTAATCTGCAGTTCGGGATGGCGGAGCACAAAAGATTACATAAGGAAACTTCTGAGTTGCTTCAGCCCCTTTCAAAGATGGATTAATCCCCATCTTGATCAATTCATCATGATGATCTGTAGTCACCGTCTGCCCATAAACTCGACTGCCTGGATGATCCTACTCAAAAAAATAAATAAATAAATAAAAATAAAAATAAAAATAAACCATCATCTCACTATTTGATCCTATATTTGTTCTGCTAGATCATGCCACACACTTTCATTCATCCCCTAAACTTTGTAGAGCTCCCATTATATGAATATCGAAGAATCGAATAGCATTACAGCAATTAAGAGCATTCCATGCAAATTGAAAAGTAATCAATGATAACAAAAGCAGCTTATAAATTCACATTTTTTTCGGGCATACCTGCCTCCACTTATCAGCCACTAAGCGACCCAGAACACCCGGACCAACAATCAGCAAATCATTCTCTCCTACCAAACCAGAAGACGCACCTTTCAGTTCCTCATTTACTGCACCTCCAGGGCTCCAACCACATGTTAATTCAAACCAAATGTCAAACACATAGCAAATACAAAACATATAAGAGCAATAATTACCAGCGGTAGATGATGATGCTTTGACTTGGAGATAAGTTGCCATTGATGCTGAAGGTGCTCGCAATGCTTTGACCCTGCAAGGCCTGTTGTTGAAGAAGATGGAATGTTTGTAGCTGAGAAAGCCAACGAGCAAGTGTTGAGTGTAAGCAGCTATGGTCGTGCCTGGACTTACCCAAGAAATGGTTCCCATTTAAAACCGTCTGAGAGAGCTCATTAAGATGTTGATTGGCCTCGCTTCACACTCGGCCCGAGAATTTTAGGAGAGACAGCAAGGAACTTTGTGGCTAGGGAGATTTTTCACCGGCCAATAAAGGTCTTACACGTGGATATGGCAATCGGTCTCATTGACTCCTAGTTGGCTGTTATACTTTTTATCTGACGGTCATCGTACGTTATATATCGCTGAATCAATAATACGACGTCGTGGCACGTTATGTTCTTTAAAATATTAATTTAAAATATATTAAAATACCTTAAAACAACTAAAATTAAAAAATTATTTTAAAAAATTTACACATCATAGTCATTTCTTGTCGGTTTTTTAAGCTTAAATGCCCAAACAAAAATGGGTATTTACTCTCAACCACCGTTGAATTTTAAAGATCAAATCAATATCCCATTGAATCAAAATTAATATAAACATTTCATATACTTAACAGTATTATAATAAAAACTTAAAATAAATACATAAACATTCTATTGATATTATTCAAAAATAATAAGTTTAACCCTTTAATTATAAAATAATATAAAGATTATATTTTTTATTTTTAAAAAATTAACTAATATATGAGACATTATTTATATTTATTTATTTAAGTAATATAAAATATTTATAAATTTAAAAAATTTACAAAATAATTTCACGTACCCAAAAAATTGAAAGTATGCACATCTTCTTTCCTTTACTATAATTGTATTAATTGATTACGATTTAGGCCATGCACTAGTAATCATACTTGTAACGAAATGGTTAATTATCTCAATCAATCACCATTTTGTTTATGCTTGATTCAATATCAATGTGCGTGTCTTCAATTGTATGCATGATTATGATTGTAACAATATAAATAAATATAATATGAGTACTTGATACGTAACGTTTAATTGAAATGAATGGGATGGGGGAGTGTGTCATTATTGAATATCACTTATAACATTATTCAACCACTTAATTAAAGTAGTGTTTTATAAGTAGTTATTATATGGTATTAAATTTCCTGCTTGCTTTATCTTTTGGTAACACTTAACAATCTTATTACACCAACATATACTATTATTCATTCATTCTATAAAATAAAAATAAAAATAAAAAGAGGGGCAGGCAGTTGGGTAGTTGTTAGGTGAAACCTAAGAAAATAAAAAAATGTACATGTGGAAGTGGAAGTGGAAGTAGAAGTAGAATACAACCATCCAACCACTATTCACTTACATCATTCTCCTACTCGTCCGGTTTGTTTTACCTAAACCTCCTTCCATTTCGATACAATAATAATATTATCATCATTGAAAATATATACGCTCTGATCACCCAACTTAAACAACCTTGTTTTTCTGTCATTTCATTGTCCAATTTGTGTGTCCTTTATGCCTTGTTACCATCTCGATTATGCACTTTTCTCTCCTTTCATTTCAATGTGTAGTGTAACTAACCATAAAAATTCACATGTAATGTTTCTTGCTTTTAATCTTCTGACATTTTGTCTGGCAGGAAAAAGATGAATAAAATCAGACCGATTCCTTAAATGCTTTCCTAGATATTCATAGTATGTGAATGGTTAGATAAATAAGCATATGCTTATGGAAGAAATCGAAGAATCTGGTGTAATAGTTTCTTGTAATTGTTCATTCTTAATATTAAGTAATGGTGGGAGAAAGGCAATTGCTTATCAATGGACGGAGGAGGATCACAATTATTTGTTCTTAAAAATCAGTTGTATGGAAAGGAATATATTTAGTTTATGTTTATCTCTTTGTATGACACTTTAGCTTTTATGTATGGTTCCAAACTAGGAAATTTCACATTTTTGTGATCTTGCGAGCCAGGTGGGAGAGGTTTCGTCATCTGAAAAACTTGAAGTGCTTGCTGACGGTGACAATCAAACGCTGTACCACATATGTTTCGAAAAATCTTACGTTAGGGATTTGATCAACATTACAAGATTTTGCTTCTTCGTTTTCTCAATTCCCTTTTCTGTTTGGCCTTTACGACTACGCAATGCAAATGCACTGCTACGCCTTCACTGTTGTCAACTTGTTTTTGTTCTTTCTCTCCACATCTCCACTTTTTATTTAGTTACATTATCACAATAAATATTTTTAATAAATAAAAACTTGTTCTTTTCTAATTTTTGGTACATTATTGGAGTGTGACATTATGATTGGACAATAGCTCGAGCCAGGTCAGGTGCAAGTGAAAATCGACAGTGGCTTTCGTTTAGTATGATTTAATGTGGAACCCACCCCAACCCACCAACCTACTGACCCAATCAAAATTTGCCAAATCAGGGACGTTGCTTAATCATTTATATATACAATCCTAGTAATTTATATCGACGTGGCAACTAAAGGAGTACGTCAAAATCCTGGAAGCTTCCCCACCAAATTATCCTTTTATATGTACATATAAGTATAGATACCGGACGTGTACTGTATAGAAATAGTAGAGTAGAATAGAGTATAGTATAGTAGTAGTTTGGTGAGTTTGTTTATTATTATTAATATTATTATTATTCTCTCTCTAGACACAGAGAGTCAAAAAATTTGCAAAGACAACTAAAAAGAGAGGGACAGTCACTGAAAGTAGAAATAGGAAAACAGATCCACAACACTCTCTTTCTTAATATTCTTAACAAATCTGCTTGTAAGTTGTAACTCCAACTGCATTCGAAATCTCACTATTTTTACTTTTAATTTTTTTTTTCCAAATCATCAATCAAATATAGCACTACTACAAAAAGCTAATTTATTTCTTTCACTGTTTGCTTTGCTTTGCTTTGTTTTTGCTTTTCTTGTTTTTGTTTTCAGTTTTTAATTTTTACTTGCCACAAAGCAGATTGTGGCCAACTCCGAATCATTACTCTGCTTTCCTTTTGTCTTAAAAAAGCTAGGGCGTAGGGTGTTGTGTTCTTCAATTATCTGTGTACATTGTCTAATTAACGCTTTTTTGTTTTGAGTTTTTATTTTATTTTTGTTAAAATTTATCATTGCTTAGATTTTCTGAATTTTATTGTTTGTGTGAGTGTAATTGTGATTGTGTGAGCTTGCTGTTTGGATGGAGGGAAAAAAAGCGTCGAAATGTGGTGAGAAATGAGTTCAAGATGGGATGTGTGTTTGGGAGAGAGGTGTCGGCGAAGTCGGTAGGCTTAGGGAGGAACAAGGCGGCGGAGGAGGAGGAGGCGGTTAGGGTTGAGAGAAAGGCGGAGCGTGGCGGAGAGGCCCGGAATGGAGGGAATCGGAAGGAAGGGAATGAAGAGGAAGTGAGTGTGCGTCATAAGAGGCGGTCTTCTAGGCCGAATCCACGCCTGAGCAATCCGCCAAAGAACGTTCATGGTGAACAGGTGGCAGCTGGATGGCCCCCCTGGCTTTCTGCTGTTGCTGGAGAAGCCATCAGTGGCTGGACCCCACGCCGTGCCGATACTTTTGAGAAGCTTGATAAGGTAAATCAGTTTCCTGCTTCTTCCTGCTAGTGTTTGGTTGCTGAGAAAATGTTGCAGAATGGAAAGGAAAAACAAAAATAAAATTGAGTGATCAGAAACTAGTTTTTATTATTTTATTTTTAATTTCTTTTTTTAATAAGAGGATTAGTGTTTTTGTTCATTGTATTGATAGATTTTTGTTTTGTTTTTTTGGTGCAAAGATTGGGCAAGGTACATATAGTAATGTGTATAAAGCAAGAGATACTTTGACGGGGCAAATTGTGGCATTGAAGAAGGTACGATTTGACAATTTGGAGCCAGAGAGTGTCAAATTCATGGCTAGGGAAATTTTGATTTTGCGCCGATTGGATCATCCTAATGTTGTAAAATTGGAAGGTTTAGTCACCTCAAGGATGTCCTGTAGTTTGTACCTTGTATTCAAGTATATGGAACATGATTTGGCTGGTCTTGCTGCGAGCCCTGGAATCAAGTTCACAGAAGCTCAGGTAAAGGAGTTTCTTTCCTTGCTATGTCTTGTTGTTAGCAGTAAACAGAAGTCCCGCAACCTGATCTTGTTAAGGGGTTTCATCTCTCTTCTCTGTGGACATTGCAGGTCAAATGTTATATGCACCAGTTATTGTCAGGGCTGGAACACTGTCACAACCGTAATGTGCTGCATCGTGATATTAAGGGATCAAATCTTCTTATTGACAACGAGGGAATTCTTAAAATTGCTGATTTTGGATTAGCATCCTTTTTTGATCCCAATCACAAGCAGCCCATGACTAGTAGGGTGGTTACTCTATGGTATCGACCCCCTGAACTTCTTCTTGGGGCCACTGATTATGGTGTGGGTGTGGACCTTTGGAGTGCTGGGTGCATTCTGGCTGAGTTATTGGCTGGAAAGCCTGTCATGCCTGGTCGTACAGAGGTAATTTTAAATTTTTGATTCGTTGACTAAGTCCTTTCATTATAAAGTTCCTTTGATCTAAGATGTGTTTGCTCGGTATTATGATGTATATTGTTTCATTTATGCTTCATTCAGTATCTTGTTTATTTTTTGTTGGAGATTTCCCATCCTAGCAGGAAAAGGGGGGGTTGGGTGGGGAAACGGATACTCAATTTCAAGTGAGTAAACAGAATTCCATACTCGATCTCATAGATACATTTAGAATTATGTGGAAAGCCGTATTCAATGAAAGTCAATTTAAAGTGAGTAAACAGAATTCCATACTTGATCTCATAGATACATATAGAATTATGTGGAAAGCCGTATTCGATGAAAGTCGTATGTACGGCTTGGAGGGAGATATTTGATATCTTTCGAGATCCACCCTACAATATGGGGTCAAAAAGCCAAAGTAAATGATTTTAGCCCTTATAAAAAGAAAACTGATTCTTGAACCCCTTTCGCGCTCATGTCATTTTTCGCGTAACAAAGGATTTACTTGTTACTAATAGAGTCTAGCCGATGCTCTTCTTTAGATCCCTTGTTTCACCCCAATAGTATCATAAATCGGATCAATGCAGAAGAATGAATGCATTTCCATACTATTAAGTAAAATGAAAATAGTTAAAACATAATTTGGATTATGTCATATTACTTATTCTATTGGATCTTACAAAGCCTATTCATGCACGGCATGCTTGGGTTTGATCATAGAAAAGACTCTCTTCAAGCGAACCGGCCTATCCCTATCCTCTCTATGGGGCGGCGCTTGGAACAAAGACACATTCGGTTACGAATTCTAATGTAGCAGATCAAAGCATATTTTTGCACAGTCCTATCAATAGTTCAAGTCACACACTCCCATGGTCCATTTTCTCTTCAGAGAATTCCCTTCAACTATTCATTCATGCCAAATAACAAATAAATAATACGATATTGTGTAGTTGAGGGGAAATTTCCAAATACATGTCTTATTCTTTGTCCAAGCAGCAATATGACAAGCGCTCTATACTTGACCAAGCAGTAATATGACAAGCGCTCTATACATGACCAAGCAGTAATATGACAAGCGCTCTATACTTGAAGATCTCTTACATTAAATCCAACTTATTTTTGGTCTGAAGGGGGAAGGAGTGCTTTCTGCAAGTTCCTATATTTCTGTTAGATTAATGAGATGATCTGACCGATTAGATGTTCTATTTCCACTATAGTGCACGGTTTAAATCTGTTGTGCATGTGTGTGTTTGTTCCCCTCTGCAGTTATAGTTGTTCCTTGAACAAATATGTCTTGAAGTAAACTGGATAGTTTTTCTGGCAATAATTGTATATATTGCTGCTAATATTTATCTTTCTCGTTGCTTAGGTGGAGCAACTACACAAGATATTTAAATTATGTGGCTCTCCTTCTGAAGAATATTGGAAAAAGTCAAAGCTGCCACATGCTACTATATTTAAACCCCAGCAATCTTACAAAAGATGCATAGCAGAGACTTTTAAAGACTTTCCACCATCGTCGCTGCCGTTAATTGAGACCCTTCTTGCTATTGACCCAGCTGAAAGGCAAACTGCAACTGCTGCATTGAGAAGTGAAGTGAGCTTTTTATATGCTTTTACCATATACTGAAATGTCTCTTTGCTTTAGCTATTTCTGCTTATAACGACAGTTTTGCTGAAAATATTTTTTATGTCTTACTAGAGTCCTTCTCATTGCAAATATTTAAGGGACTCTATTATGTTAGATCAATTTGATGAAATGACAAAGATTTTTTCTCAGTATTTATATCTTTAATGATATTACAGAAAAATGTTAGACATAGTTGAAGTTTCTTGATTATTTGTCAAACCTCTCTGGTAAATTAAACGTTAAGTTGCATTAAATCATTTTGTTTATCCATTATTTATTTTAAAGATATCATTCTTATAGCAACATAATCTCTCCTGTGTATGTTCATGGGCCCAGTCAATGTGGGCATTTTTCTAGACAGGCTCCTTAACTGATGGACCGTGAATTTCATGTTCAAGCATGGTTCTTGGAGTAGTAAGTGAGTTTATTGACAAGTCAGTGTTGAGTTATTCACTAGTAGGTGACATAAGCTTTATTCATTTTGGTTCCTTTCCTTAGGATAGGTAGCATTTGCGAATATCATTTTTTTTTCTCCAAAACCCAGTATGCATTTTGGTTTTAGCAATTAGATATCCAGTTTTTGCATTCTGTTTTTGTATGGAACTATGAGAATTTTTGTTGGTTCAGGCGTTTTGTTCAGTTGTCATTATGATCAACCGTTCACAACTTATTTTGCAGTTCTTTACTACCAAGCCATATGCTTGTGAGCCATCTAGCCTTCCTAAATATCCTCCCAGCAAAGAGATGGATGCTAAACTACGGGATGAAGAAGCCAGAAGGTGGATGATTTCTAATACCCTTGGCTTCTGAGTTTTTCTGATCAGTCATATATTATTAAAAACTCATGAGTTTGAGAAACTGCCGCTTTTATTACATCAAACTGATTTTGCGGTATCAGAAAAGGGAAATGATAACTGCCTCTTTTTATCTTTTTTATGACTATTTTTATTTTTAAGTGTTTATGTTGACATTATATCTTTCATAAAGATTATGGTTCTTCCTTGTCTTTTATTCAGCATTTCTTCTTGCATTACTCATATGACCCCTCACTATGTGATATTTTTAATCTCTTCTTCAACACATAAAAGAGATTCGTGAAGTTTCACATATATTCTTTCCTTACAGTTATTCCTCCTCGCCTCTATCTTGTTTCTTGGTTATATTCTTTGTATCTATTTTCCTGCTTCACCTTCTCTAACATTAAATGCTCTTCATGACTGTAGATTGAGAGCTGCTGGAAGAGCTAATGCTGAAGTGAAGAAAACACGATCACGTGATCGGGCTGTAAGGGCAATTCCTGTTCCAGAAGCCAATGCTGAGCTTCAAGCCAATCTTGATGTATGTCAGATAAGATACATCTTTTCCATCTTCAGTTTTTTTGGTTCTTTAAACGACTAGATAAATTTGTTGCTACTCTTATTGACACCCCCAAAAAAAAAAATGCTGATGCTCCAATATTCTAATTTTAATGGTCAAAAAGTACAATTTTCCTGGTAAATTTTCAGGGTGATTCATTTGTGTCTTGTTATTTTAGTGGAATACGTCTTAACATAAACAATTTGACTGAAATATTTTCAAGTTGACACACATTATTGTTGTCTGGCATATATGATGTATATTTCTCCAGAGTGATTGAGTCAGAATGAAGTTTGGTTTCAGGAGGCAGGCTATGATTATTTTATATTTTGATTTCGATTGTGCAGCAAAAACTTAAAAATTTAGCTTAACTTTGTCGGTTTGGAGGGATGTTGAGGAAAATTAATATGGAATCAGAATTTAGTTCTTTAAAAACTACAGGGGAACTAACTGAAATGATTGGAAAAATGATCTATCAGTCAGTTGGCCAGGATCATTATGAGGATCGATTTCACTTTGTGTGAAGCTGACTGTTTGGGAATAACATTGAAACCATCATCATTTGGAAAACCAGAGAAAACATAATTCTTGGATTTTGGCTATTATTCGTGGATGTCAACTTTTGGTTGTTGCTTCTGCAAGTTCTGTCTTGGGTATGGCATCTGCTCGAAACTAGTCACTAGATGTTGGATAAGCATTTAAAGACATCTATAAAGATAGACTGCACACTCACACTTGTGTTGTACTTATATACTAACTCCATTGGTCTGGTCTTGAATAGTAAAATTTTAAATAGCTTGTATTTCTAAGCATAAGCGAAGGATATATTTTAAATGAAAGAAAATTGTTATATTCCATAAGTAAAGGCGTATTTCATCCCCTTTGCACGTCTTAGAAGGATATAAAGTAGATGCATTTTGAAAATGTACAAACTGGTATGAGGCCTTTTGTAGTTGACTGTTGTCTGACATGCCAATGGTAGATCTCATATAAAAATATTTCTTGTTCTGAGATTTTGGGATGTTCATTGTTTTTGTTTCCAGAGTTTGGTGTAAGATTTCTGGAGTCATATATACATTTTTTCTCTCCTATGCACACATTCACACTCGCACATACGTTATATATAACTTTTGGAAATGCATTTCGATTATAATTAAATGAGGTTTAGCTTTGTTCAAGCTGTTTTTATGTTGCTTTTTTTTTTTTTTGGGCCTTGATTATATGATTTTGCATCTTAAGTTGGTGCTGCTATTTTTATTGATCAATATATGCTTTTTTCCTTTGAAACAGAGGCGACGGCTAATAACACATGCTAATGCAAAGAGCAAGAGTGAGAAATTTCCTCCTCCACACCAAGATGGAACACTCGGCTATCCTTTGGGTTCCTCACACCACATTGATCCTGTGTTTGATCCTCCTGATGTTCCTTTTAGTTCCACTAATTTCTCATACGCAAAAGCACCAATCCAGACTTGGTCGGGCCCTTTGGTGGACTCGGTAGCTGTGAGTGCTCCAAGGAGAAAGAAACACATGGTGGGGGATGGACGTGTAAACTCAAAGTCATCAAAGGATTCGCAGAAAGATGCAAACTCTGCTCGGATCTAAAAGAACAAAGGCATGTAATATAAGTTCTGGTTTTTGGTGAGGTATTCATGAGGCTGCAAAAGCTGCTGATCCGGTGTTCCTAAAATCCAGAGCCGGGGAAGCCAGTTAAATTGTATGGAGAGGTAAAATATCTTGTATTCATTTTTTCTATCACTTGTTATATTTTTTTGTATGGTGGAAGCTTCTAGTAGTGTATATGTTTACAATTATTCCTTTGTGTTGGGAAACTAAATCTAGGTTAGTGAAAAATCTAATAAGTTTGTCCTGGCAACTCCAATCTTGTCGTTCAATTATTATTATTATTTTTTCTGATTTTGGAACAACTTCAAGTATACAATATACTAGGAACTCAGCCAAGCTATTGTTCTCTGGATTTGCTCTCTTTTTTTGCATAGGACAAATGCTGGATTGCATCCACACATTATGAGAATTCTTGTGTTGGCATAATTTTTCTCGAGGTAGTTTTGACGTTGTAAGTTGTATGTAGAATACCGAGTATATGTCTTGGAGTTGGGTATACAAAATCAGCTGTTGAGACATTTTTTAACTTTGTCACAAATAGTGGTTTCCACCTAATGTTGCAGTTAGAATGCCACTATGACATCCACCCTCAATGTATCAAGACAAATTTGTTCTAAATGAATTTTAAAGCTTGTAAGGGTGAAAAATTGTGTGAATTACACATTGATTAGCTTCATTGTTGTTCTAAATACAATTGCAGCCATGAAAATAATGTTCTTGAAAGCAAAATATATGTGTTATGAATAGAATGCTTATTCTCTTGCCAGTGAAATTCAAAATTTGTGGAAATTGGAGATATTTTAGCCAGAATAAAAAGTTATGAATTTGCCGTGTTTGTCAACCAAATGATAATCTGGAAGCTGTGGCGATGATGGCTGATGATTGATGTGAATTCCAAACCCCCTTTTGTTATACTTATGCACTGCAGTGTGCAGACCTCATTTCTCTCCAATTCAATTTCAAAAGGTCATATCCGGATATCAATTCGCTTTCCAGGAGATTTTGTTGATTGAAGCTGTTTCACCTTGTCAAATTTAATTTTCAACCATGTATCTTTAAAAAGATTCGTCTCTTACTTTTTCTTTCGGCTTTCACTTTTTCTTTACCTTTTCTTTTCCCTACACAAGGCAAGGCAAAGCAAAGCCAAATTCTTATTGAACAAAAAGAGTCTGGCTTTAAGAAGACTAATTTGAACTTTGAAGAAGACCAGTCGCTAGTTGGGTTTGACAGGCAGGTATATGGAACTTCAATAGAACTTTATAGAATCTGCTTTAGGTGTTTATATGCGACGCTAGCCATAACAACAAAATTATGATTTGTGTGATATATATTATATATAATATATACTGTTAATTGTCAGTATCCAAGTTTTTAAACTGAAATTAGATAACTTTGTATCTGGTTTTACTCTTGAACTGGTTACTCATTGAACTGAATTACAAATAAATGAGACCACCAGCACCACCACCTCGTCCTGGTGAGCCTGGAGGACCTCGTAATGGCTGGGGTCCTCCAGCTCCGTGGCCTAGACCAGAAGGCTTTCTTCGCAGTTGCTTTAATGGGTTGTGAAACACCGTATCTTCTTGGTGAGTAGGAATGCTAAACAACATTCTATACTATTCTGTAGCCCTAGATGTTTCGCTTTCTTTATTTTTTTTCTTAATTAGTAAAGTGGATAGCTTTCTGTAGAAACAAACCTAAAGCATTTTTAACGTAAGTCCGATGTTTTGGCTGGCAGCCTCTACGTTGTATGCTGTTGCTGGTTGCTTCATGACTGCTTTGGTGGTCCACCGGGGCCAGGAAGTCCTGTTGAGCTACTTGGTCCTCCTGGACCCATCGGTCCTACACCTCTGCCCGTGCCAGGACCACCACCACCACCACCGCCACCAGGTGCTCCGCCTCGTGGACCACAACCACCAGGACCACCTCCTCCATAATTTCAGCAGTTGAATTTATGACTATTGATTGATAAACTATCATCATGTTTTATTTGTGTAGCCAGCACCCTTGTGTCGTGTTCATTGAATTGATTCATGTCATGCCGTTGCCTGCCATCAATTATCCGACTCTGGCTCAATTCAATCCGATCATGTGGGTGCAAAAAAGGATAATTTAAAAGAATATAATAAAATAAGGAAACGATTCCGAAACTGGTGAAGATTTTATTTGTTCAAGATTTCGAGTTGAAGCTGTTAATTAATGGAGAACTATTGCTTACGCACAAGTAAATTGCAAATCATGTAGGATACTGTGTTCGCTCTCTTAATTCTTAACAACCACTACCAAACACTCTCTGAAGTGTTGAAAGAAGTATACCGTCTTGCTTTACAGCCATAATTCCATACTTATTTTCTTCGTCTGCGATGGTTATTGCAATTTGAGGGTATAATATGATAAACTGCTTCCTTTAGATATTGGGATGAGTATGAAAACAAAGACAAAAAAATTAAGAGAATTTATTTTGAAAAATAGCAATATTTTTTTTAATTATTATTATCTAAAGAAACGGATAAGCAATCATCGGTACAGGCCAATGGACATAACAGGGCTGCTATGACAATATATATATGTATAGATATTTAACTTGTTAGCGTTTAAAATAATCGTTAAATTCTATTATTTCTTGTTAATTTTGTTGGACATTATCAGATAGATGAAGAATTCCATAATGTTCTTTTTGTTTCAACATTTGACAATATGGATCTCTGTTTAATGGCCCAAGGATAGTTTGGTTTACAATTGGAAAGTGCGTGGATTGAGTGAGTAAGCCCATTGTGGGCCGACCTCGCCCTTTATCAGGATGGATATATAAGCAGCCTTTCGGCCAAGACAAATTTGAGGTTACCCCGATATTGGTTTCTCTGCACAAGTGGTGTGGAGGAAAACTCTTTAGCATTCCACTGACTCACCTCCTGAAACCAACAAAGGGTGCCACTACTTCATGAAATATGTTGTTGGGGAGGAGGATGAATAAGAATAAACAATGCATATGAAATAGTATAATATGGGTTCATCCAGAATGAATTCAATGGGTGGGGGCTAGTTATTTGAATTTGAATCCAATGAAGCAGCAGACAAATAAAAGATAAAGATAAGGGAGAAAGAAAGAAAAGAGAACTAGGTGGGGGCATCCATGAATGAAAATGGGGCCATATCTTTTGTAGGAATAGAGTCATGGTCATGGCATCAATGATTCAAAATGGCTCTATTATATTAGATTGTTGCCAACTTTATTCTATGTCATCTTAAACAGAATAAGAGGCTTCTAGTTCCCGACTTGACTATTGCTATCAACTGTGCACTTCTTTCTTTTTATTTTTATGATGTAAAATATCATGCTATGCTATGAATTATTTCCAATTTGAAGTCCTTGGTCGGCAATCAGTGACTAAAGCACAGAGAACATAAGTAAACTAAATAAACAAACACAAAAAAATCGTGGATTGACAATCAGGCAAGGGATGAAAGAGACAAAGAATGTACCAAACACTTGAAGACCAAATCTTGAGCACATGTGATTTTTATGTGTTTGTTGCAATAGTGTCAACGTAGAAAATCATGCTCCTTCCACATTATTTGATATATCAATTTCAAACAAGTGTCATTTGAATTAACCCCACAAACATCATCATGTGTTTGGAAATTTTCTTTCACAAAGTTTTGATTATGTGACTAGATTTAGACCTCCCACAAAACTTTCAGTTGCGTTTCGTAGGCTGCCACTTGAACCAATTACATTACATTCGAGGTAATGGATCATCATAAAACCGTGTGAAGAAATAGTTTTTCTAGAAAATGATTTCATTTGATTGATTAACATATACATATGCTTTGCGTAGAATTCACTTAATATTTCTATTACTATTTTTTCATATGCCAATTACTTGTTTATTTGAGTTTCTTTGAAGCGATAGCAATCAAGTCTGCGTTTCATTTAATTCTTAAAGATAAAAAACATGCATATTCGTTAATGAAAACCCTTTTCCCATATTAAAATTTTAAATATATGCATAAATAAATTGATTAATTTTAAAAACAATTAAAAATTTAGAGATTTTTTTTGAAAAATAACACCTTTTTATAGAATTTAAATGCTATGATGAAAAATCGACAAAGTCTCTAAAATTCATCAACCTTGAAAAAAAGTTGTGAGTAGTAATCAAGATCTAAATTAAAAAAGAAAAAATTGATTATTTTTTAAAATTCTTTATAATTTTTGTTTTTTTTTTTTTTAATATTCACTGAATCAATAGCCTTCAAACATACGAAGATTAAATATACAAACTTTATTTTATAAACTGTTAGTGATAATTTTTGTATGACGGTTATGTTATTAGTTTTAATTAATAAGATAAAATAGTTAGATTCAACCGCCTACAGCGTTACAATAATTTAGTATGATTAATATACATTTATTTAATAAAAAAAAAATCATTATCTATATCTTACAAGGGGATGAAATATATGTTTTACTTTTGTCCATCCTATCCAATAATTTTTTTTTTTTTCATAAATAAAAACAAAAAAGGAAGTCACCAGACTCACCAACCAATGAGGATGGAACATGCGACACGAAATTTTCTTATCCACAAAAGGCTTTTGCCTTTTGGTCTCCTCAGCAGGCAGAAACTGTGGGCTCTCGCTGTGCCACCATCACATGGAGGAGGGAGAGGGTGAGGCAAGGGAGGGAGGTCCACAGAGAGAATCGACAATACCAAAAACTCTGCCTGACCTGGACCTGACTCAGCAGCACCCACGTATCCACATATCACCACCCTCCACGTGTCACCCCGATACGAATCTGCATCATTGGATTTCTGAATTAAAATACACGACAAGTGCCAAGTGGTCCACCATCCACCTCTCTCCGGTACTGAAATTCTGTAACTCTATAATTATAATCTTAAAGGATAAGATAACTACAACGTTTTTTTTTTTTTTTAACAAATATCTACGTAGGCATTTAAATAATTTATTTTCTTTATTTATAAGNCGGTACTGAACTTCTGTAACTCTATAATTATAATCTTAAAGGATAAGATAACTACAACGTTTTTTTTTTTTTTTCACAAATATCTACGTAGGCATTTAAATAATTTATTTTCTTTATTTATAAGTAGTACTCTGTTACAACTTTAAAAATTTATGTGCTGTACATGACAAGGATTTCATGTATTCCCTCGACAACATCTTCATGTTTCTGTTGCTGTTTAATCAACGCCCACTAGTAACTTATGAAATCGAATCAATCGTTTGGATAATCCACAACATCAAAATTAATATTTAATCTTTATTTATAAGTAATATATAAAACTAATCAAATTTAAATAAAATCATTACCTAATTAATTAATGGATTAATGAACTCATCGATATCTCGCTTATTAAATGTATAAATATAATACTCAACTATCAATCAATATAAATAATTACTGTTTATCAACCCACTAGAAATATACTTAGACTGCTCTTTCAAATCATATTAGTTATATAATACAAAAATAATTAAACTTGTTAAATATTGAAACAATTCTTGAGTTTGATTTTTTAATTTTATACTCTAGGCAACCATTATATTATTTGAAAAATTAACCATAACCATTACATTTGTTTGTATTAAATTAAAAACGAATTAATTTTTTAATTTTTTTTTTAAAAGAACAAATCAAAGTCAATAAATAATTTATTGGCAATATAAAATCCCCGGACCAAAAATAAGGAAAAATATGCGGCTGAAATTCGGAAAAATAGAAGGCTGACACGTGTAAACGTTTGAGCGAGTTTCGGTTTGTTCAGTTGTTATATTAAGGCTTACGTGTCTATGTGAATTTCCAGGATTGGAAGCCACACGTCTGTGTATAAAAGCAGGCAGCAAGAGCATGGTAGAACACTAATAAGTAAAAATTAATAACATCTGCCTGCCCCGCATTCTTCTCTGTTTCTCGCAGCTTCAAAGCTTTGGAGTCTGAATCCTTTTCTGGGCATTTGTCATTATCTCTTAATTTCTTCTTTGTGAAGAGAAGAAATGGAGGTGTCTACGATCGGAAACTCTGCTCAGGCCAGCATTAACGTGGCTGCTAGGGCGGAGTTGGGATCCAGAGACGTAAAGTTTTGTTTGCCCAGAAAGGATAAGGTCTCGTTTTCTAGGAGAAACAGTAATGTTTGTTTGGTGGGTCAAACTTCGAAGTGGGGCGATCAAAAGCCTCTGCTTCCATTAACTCTGAAAGCTGTCCCTTCGAAAACTGTCCCGTGCCAACGACCTTCTGCTGCTACGCGCGATAGCAAATCAGTGAGTTTGGATTTTTATTTGTTTATCATATTTGGTATTTGATTTTTCTAGAAATTTTTTAAAGGTTGGATTTTTGTTGACTATTTGTGTGTTTTTCTTTAAATATGTTTTTTAATTTTTTATAATCTGATTATGCTGATCTTGCTTTATAGGACTTGAATTAGTGTAAAATAGAGTTGGCTTATTGCTCTATTCATGAAGGGAAAAAAAAGGGAAAATTGATTCCGAGATGAATGTAATTTTGTAAACAGAGAAATTGTAGGTTGAATCTCTATTGGAAATTGAATATTGGAAGTGTTTCAATTGATATATGAACTGAAGTGATTGTTGATTTAGATAGATAGTTTATGTGTAAGCTTAATGTGTTGCCAAATCTTCTAGATCTTCTTTCATAGTTTTGATTTCACTGATTTTGACAAAGGTTTTTCCTACAATTATCTTTGCAGGTCGATGGTGTTGGATTATTTGTAGGATTACCCTTGGATGTAGTTTCTGAGTGCAATTCGGTGAACCATGAGAAAGCAATTGCAGCAGGACTAAGAGCGTTGAAACTCTTGGGAGTGGAAGGTGTTGAGTTGCCAGTCTGGTGGGGAGTTGTTGAGAAGGAAGCAAGGGGAAAGTATGACTGGTCAAGCTATCTCGCCGTTGCAGAAATGGTTCAGAAAGCAGGGCTCAAGCTTCATACATCACTCTGCTTCCACGCTTCTAAGCAGCTGAAAATTCCACTACCAGATTGGGTAAACAAGATTGGTGAATCTCAATCCAACATCTTTTACACAGATCGGTCAGGACAGCGTTACAAAGAGTGCCTCTCACTGGCTGTTGATGATCTTCCAATTCTTGAAGGGAAGACTGCAATTCAAGTTTACCAAGAGTTTTGTGAGAGCTTTAAGTCTGCATTCATGCCTTTCATGGGTTCCACAATCACTGTAAGTTTGATTTCAAGTTGTTTTTACTTATACAAGTCATGAATATTTTACAGGGAACTGATGCTATTACTGGTTTTGCATCTGGGTATATTGCAGGGCATCTCCATGGGTCTAGGACCAGATGGTGAACTTCGATATCCATCTCACCGCCAACAAATTAAAAAAGGCAAAATCCTTGGGGTTGGAGAGTTCCAATGTTATGATGAAAACATGCTTAGACTTCTTAAGCAACATGCTGAAGCAGCTGGAAATCCTTTGTGGGGACTGGGCGGTCCGCATGATGCCCCTAGTTATGATCAGACACCTAAATCAAACAATTTCTTCAAGGATCAAGGCGGATCTTGGGAGTCTGATTATGGTGACTTTTTCCTTTCCTGGTACTCGAGCCAGTTATTATCTCATGGAAATCGCCTTCTATCCCTCGCATCTTCAACTTTCAGTGACACCGGAGTGACAATTCATGGCAAGGTCCCACTCATCCATGCATGGTACAAAACCCGGTCCCGTCCTGCTGAACTGACAGCTGGGTTCTATAACTCAGATAATAGAGATGGTTATGATGCAGTTGCTGAGATGTTTGCGAAGAGTTCATGCAAAATGATCTTGCCAGGAATGGATCTTTCAGATGAGTACCAGCATCATGATTTGCTGTCAAGCCCCGAATCACTACTTGATCAAATTAGGGCAGCTTGCAGAAAGCATGGAGTCGAGGTCTCAGGACAGAACTCATCGGTTTCGGGAGTTCCTGCTGGCTTCGAGCAGATAAAGAAAAATTTGTTGGGTGATGACATGGTAGACTTGTTCATCTATCAGAGAATGGGAGCTCATTTCTTTTCACCCGAACACTTCCCTGCTTTTACTCGGTTTGTTAGGAACCTTAACCAACCGGAATTAGATTCAGACGATTTACCGGAAGACGCAGGAGTCGTAGAGTCTTCTCATAGGAATTCAGAAGCAGGCACCCATATGCTAGCAACTTAGGTTGGGTTTATTTTCCTGTAAATATCATATTATAAGCCGTTGTCTTTGTACGAGAAAGATTGTATTGGACATCATAGTGGAGAGTAGTATGGGCATGTATTGTCCCCAATATTGTATCAAAAACTTCAATTATATGGTAAATATTTCCTCGAGATTTTTCTTCTTATTTTATGATTTTGTTCATCTCAACACCACAGAGGTTCTTTCTTTTAATTAAAGAATTAAAAGAAATTAAATATTTACTATGTTTTAAAAATAACCTCTCTCATCTAGTTTTCTTTTCATCTTTTTATGTTATCTTATGAAGCCTTGAGGGATTGACAGAGCCCTCGTTTGCCCGTAAGTGCCAGTTCTTACATCTGCAAGAACATGGGGACTGTCAAAGCACAAGTGCATTAAGTGCTTTAAAAAAAAAATGGCTGGCTAATTCGATCAGTAATTACTTGGTGAAAGAATAACTAAAAATTTGCGATGTAATCTGTAAAGTCGTTAACAATAATACATTTTTGGGTACGGAAATTACTGACTTTGCAAGGCAGAACTATTTGCTTTAATCTATACATGAGATGTAATGAAGAATTTTCAATGATATTGAAACTGCAATCTATAGACACATTATGATTAAATTGGCTTTAAAGTATCCAGTGAAATTAGACAAAGGGATCAAATAGCAAAGCAAAAGCCAAGGCATGTTTCATTAAACATTGTAACTATGTGCACAATCATAATAAAATATACAGAGTAAGGCAGCAACTGAAGTTTTAATGCTGCAGACTTTCTAATAAGATCATGCTATCATGCTTTCTTGTCACAATCTGACCATAGCCAAAATTCATGACAACTCATTGAAATCCTAAAAATATCTGGCTCCTTGTGTCTCGTCTGCTTTGGGAAGTCCCTAATCGAATCCACTCTATGTATAGCAACTCAATATAGGACCTCCAATCTTGCTGCTCCAAAATCAAAGAGAAAATATGGTTAATAGTGCTCATCGGCTTAGGAACTTGATGGTGACTGCAATAATAATAATAATAATAATAATGCAGAGGTATCAATGATGATAGGAAAACAGTGGTAGAATTGATGAGTTTCATTTAACTGACAAATTTCATTGTTCGGAAAGGTTCAAAGTTTAGTTATCAATTTATCATGCCCAAAAAATCATGTTGTTCAAGGAATAATAATGTTGAAAGAATTCCTTCAAGAACGTTTTGGTTCATAGAAAGTCCATGATCATTTAACAACTATCAGCATGTGATACCAGCACAGCAACTAGTTGATGCATCAATTTTCTCAAAGTACCAGATAATCACAGATCGTAAGATGATAAAGCAACCCTAACTCATAAACTACGATCAACCATAAGGACATAGAGGCACATTCACATTATTACATAAGCAGCTTCTATTACAGGCCTGTGTGCACGTATGTATTTTAAATGAAGAAGTTCAAACCTGCATGACCACGTGTCATTCACAAGCAATCTTAGTGTCAAAGCTGCTAAGGCAGATTGCAAATGCTTGAAATGCTGAAATTGGGTACCGATAATCCATGGTAAACAAATCCTTGCCCACTTTTCCAAACTGAAGGATGATCTTCTCATGTTCTGGCCGAGCTGGCCCATTTTCAGGAGAAGCTACCAGCTGAAAGTTTTTCACTGAAGCAACTGTTACTCGTCCATGGAAATTCAAGCACCAACATTGTAGCTGCTCATGCCACCTGGGAGCCTTGTTTTTTAATACCAGCAACCCATCTTTCTGACTGGCTAAAGGTCCAGAAAAAAACTTCTCCAAATGGTTTGATTTGGACCGGAAAAATGGAATTGATGGGAAGAAATCCACATTGCTGAGAGAAAACTCAGTCTGTGTTGGGGCTACTCCTCCAGGTTCAATCGCAGAGGCAGGAATGGCATCCATATGACAGAGCATTCTCCTGGGACCCCTGATCGTCATATAACATATAATTTTTAAGCATCAGCTAGTTTGCCTATAGAAGTTTATACACTAGGTCTTATTCTAAAAAAATAAATAAAATTGGCTAATTTCTTCAAAAAATTCGCATAGCAATTGCACTCAGTGAGAAATGTCAAGATTGATGCACTTGCATTGTGGGGCTCATAATAAACCAGAAGGGAGAGGAAAAAATCTGATTCGTATATGTTCAAAGATAAGTAAACAAAAAACCCGTATGCTTAAACATTTATTGTTATCTTAATAGAGACAAAATTTACTAACATCTGCCAATATCAAAGTATTACCTGGAACCCAACACATTCAATTCATATGAGATGTGAGCTACCGGGTAGTTGCCTTGAGGTACCCTAGGTGAAACTTGTTTTAAATTTACTAGTCTAGTGGAGCGACTTCTTGTCATCTTGGCTCCTGCATGAGGAGGTTGCCCATCGTAGACTACAAACTTGGTTCCTAAGAAATTTGATCTAGCCAAAAGAGAAAGTAAAAGCATAAAAATGAGCCCATCAAAAAAATATAAAAAAACAAAAAGAGGTTAGTCATATCCTATCCAATTATAGTACACCTCAGTTTCCCAACATAAGTTCCGCTCCACTTTGACATATCATCAGCATGTAGAGAGATGATATAATCTGTGCAGGTGGGGCGTCTACACTTGCGGGCAGCAAGAAGAAACTTGCCATCATCAGTTAGTGCTGCCATAGAGATAAGATAATCAAAAGACTAAAAGAAAACAAAAAAGGAATAAAAAGGAGCAGGTTCTCTTATGTCTTGTCTATCACTTATTGGAATCAAATACCGAGTCAAAACAATTAAACAAAAATGGATATTCCAGTTCATGCTGAAATCTATGGAAGAAATGCTTTGGCATGTTTCTTACGATAACCAAAAGACATTAAATCTAACTAAAAGTAGCTTACTACAAACTTAAAAAGTACAGGAGGCTGCAGTTCTTTGAGTTTAATGTTCAAGACACTAAATACTCACCAGTAGTTAAGTTTCGGTAAAGGTAGTATGTATGGGCGGACCGGTTCCGCTTTATGAAGCACTGGAGGAGAAAATCCCTTGGTCCAGGCTGCAAAAAGTAACAAGACAATTTCACTACACATTAAAGATTATTCTAAATGCAGAAAAAACAGGCTGATCATGAAACTCCAAACTTGACCATAGCCAATACGTCAAAATTGCACAACCGACAACCTGGTTCAAAGAGTAAAACCAGCAATCTAAGTATATTACTTTGCGACTAATTTAGAGTCAAAATGACAACCAGCATTTCCCAAAAAAGGCGAAACTGAAAGAAAAAACAAACACTCAGCAAAAAGTAGAAGCTAAAGATCAAGTGGACAAATAATGTCATGGCTAATGGTGGTCCCTAAAGAGCTTTCACTACTGGCAATAGAGGTTCACTGGAAAGTTCCCCTATCGAGTTCATAATGTGATAAAATGTCGGAATCTAAACGTGGTCCCAAGTTATTCTTAGTAAATCACCACTATGACTCACTATTGAGACATGAGTGAAATGGTTTTTTTTTTTTAAAAAAAAATGAAACTCACTCTACAACTGCCTTGAACAAGCATACAATCAATCACCACTGCACACGCACATATCTTAAAGCAGAAATGTAAACAACTTTTGAGGCAAATACTTGAGATAGGCAGGACCCAATTTTATCCATAATAAATGTCATATGCTTAACCCAAAAAAAGAAAAAAAAAAAATATATATATATATATATATATATATATATCTTTCCAGTACAAAAGGATAAAAAAAAAAAAAAAAAAATTATTTGCACGAGATATTAACTCATATATTTATATACAAACACACACACATATACACCAAGAAGAGAAATAAAAATTCTTCTATTGCACTCATAGCAGTACTAAACTTGGTAACATAGCGTGAACTATAATTTTAACTATAACTGTTACCAATTCACCAAAATCAAACAATCTTCAAAAGAATTTACAATATAATAATAGAAATTAAAAAAAAAAAAAAACTCATAGTATTTGAAATATGTATACGCTTAATTTAAATTTTACAGATACTAAACTAGTTAAATGAGAATAACTACCTTTGCAACCATTTCTGGATAAACGAAATTGATTCAATTCATAATTCCAATTAGATCACAATATGATTAAGAGAGAGAGAGAGAGAGAGCCAGTTGCATATATTCTCGTTCGTTCAGAAAATTAAATTGAAATGAAACCAAACAAAACAGCAAAGAAAAAAAAATGATATTATCTAAATAACAAGCAGACCTGCTTGACTGAGATGGGGAAAGTCAAAGAACCGGAAAGTTCAGGGACTTTGACGATCTCTTTAGTGATGTATCTCCAGCTTCTACAAACTCCAGCACAAGCAACCACGCTTCTCCGTAGAGGCCACGCGCTTTCCGACGCCTCAATTTTCGCAAGGATCTCCCTGAGCAGCTCCTGCGGCAAGTTGGCCCAGCAGCAGGAAGCTGAAGAAGCAGCGTCGACGTGGTGGTCGGCCCCATCCCCGACCACCCTGTGCAACCTCGGCCGCATCATCTCCGGAATTATATTCTTTATTGTCATGCACGGCGTCTCCAATCTTATTTTATTTCATTTAGAAACCACTTTTCGGGCGAGACAGTTGCGCTCGCTCTGTCCTGTAAGTGAAAGAAGAGAATGTGAGAGACGAGGGAAAGTGCTAGACTATCCACGCTTTTATCCCCTCAATTTTCTACTTTCTTTCTATATTTGTTTTTGTTTTTAATTTAATTTCTTCAAATAATTCAAAAACAATAAATAAATAAAATATTTTCAAAAAATAATCAAATATAAAATAATAATAATAATAATAATAATATGTTAAGTTTTTTATCCTTTTTCTTTTTTCATCTCTCACTTAACCGGAAAAGGTGATGCCTTTAGTTATAGAGAATAAGAAGGTTTGGCGGTAACACATCATCAATTATCCATATTGCTAATTTGGTAAATTTAATTCTTTTTTATGAGGTTGTGATTACCATTTGCGGGTGCAAGTTTTTGAATTCTTTGGAGATTTTTTTAATTATTATTAATTTGCGGAAAAAATAATAGAAATAAGAAATTAAATTATTTAAAAATGTCTTTATCAAATTTGGTTCCGTCCCCTTTTTCATGACGACCAGCGAGACCTAACTCCCACAAATTATGGCGAAAAATGTAAAAAAAAATAACAATTCTTACAAATAAATATAAAAAT
>JANKKC010045163.1:0-30709 GCA_026225755.1 Bursera bipinnata
TTCATTATACATTTTTACATGATGATATATCTACCAAAATCAATCAACATCGCAAATTATATTTTTTTAAACTATTATTTTAAGTTATTAAAGCTTATATGCTCCTACTTTCTATAAGCAATAATATGAATGACTGAGCCCTAATGTTTGAAGATTAATTTTAAAAAATTAAAAATTAAAAAAATAATTAGATGATTTTTCCTCCACAATTTGGATATAGAAACGACGTGTCATATGCATTATATGACCTGTATGACTCCTCGTCCACAATTTAATATCTTTATCTTGAGAGAACAAATCCACTACAGCATTGCCTACAAGAAAGAATAAGATAGTAAGTTATGTCGAAGTCAACCGACAAAAGTAGATGTGATCCAACGTGCAAATTACGCATTCCAACATAACATCATTGAACCTACGTGTTCCCGATCTCATCTCAAAAGAATCTATCTAGCAACTAAAAAAGCTCATCGTTTTCAATCTTCCAAGCCACGTGCATTTCTCGCTTCATCCCTCTTCCCCCCCACCCCAAGCCTCCGGCGCACGTTAGTGATCTCCCCCACACATGAAGCATCTTTCCTCCAAATCCAAACCCTAATGCCTCTCTCAATCGCTTCGATCGTTTTCACTGATTGAATTGATTTTGATCCTACTTTGTTGCAACTTGAATTCATCGAACAAGATGATGGGCTCTGACAATCAGGGCTTTGAGGAAGCCCATCTCTTCGCATCTCGAGAAGAAATGGAAAACCTCGTTCTCGATGACGACACAACCACCGCCAAATCCTACCCTAGTTACCGTAGCACCGCCTCATTATCTCCGCCGATCCTCGTCACGCCGGCCGACTCCGATCCCTTACTCTCGCCTTCCCCGGATAACAACAACCACAACCATCACCACCACTCGTACATCGAGCCTCCGTCTTATGCTGACGTCATCTTCAGCCCCTACGACGAGAACAGCAACTCCGTCAGCGAAATCAACGGCGTGGAAAGCTCCAACCAATTCCCCGATTCTCCGCTTTCTTCCGCCACAAGCTCCGATTACATTAAAATCACCGTCTCGAATCCGCAGAAGGAACAGGATACCTCCAATTCGCTTGTTCCTGGTGGCAACAGTTTCGTTTCATATTTAATTACTACACGAACTAACATACCTGAATTTAATGGATCTGAGTTCGGTGTACGGAGACGGTTTCGTGACGTCGTTACGTTATCTGATCGCTTAGCCGAGTCTTACAGAGGGTATTTTATCCCTCCGAGGCCCGACAAGAGCGTCGTCGAGTCTCAGGTGATGCAGAAACAGGAATTCGTTGAGCAAAGGCGAGTGGCATTGGAGAACTATTTGAGGAGACTCGCCGCGCATCCAATCATAAGGAAGAGCGATGAATTCAAACTCTTTTTGCAGGTGCAAGGGAAATTGCCTTTACCCACAAGTACTGATGTGGCATCCAGGATGCTGGATGGTGCAGTGAAGCTGCCAAAACAGTTATTTGGAGAGAGCACGGCTGTAGTGGCACCTCACGAGGTGGTGCAGCCCGCAAAAGGTGGAAGGGATCTGTTGAGGTTGTTTAAGGAGTTGAAGCAGTCTGTTGCGAATGATTGGGGTGGTTCTAAGCCCCTTGTGGTTGAGGAAGATAAAGAATTTTTGGAGAATAAAGAAAGGATGAATGATCTTGAGCAACAACTCAGCACTGCTTCTCAGCAAGTAAGGATCTATAATTCTTTGCATTTTAGGGCGGTCTTATGTTGTTGATCAGTATGCATATGGGTGTGACTGGTTTTGTGTACATTTTACTTCTTTAGTACATGAATTTGAATTAGGGGCTTGGATGATTATTTAATGGA
This sequence comes from Bursera bipinnata, assembly GCA_026225755.1. Lineage (NCBI taxonomy): Eukaryota > Viridiplantae > Streptophyta > Magnoliopsida > Sapindales > Burseraceae > Bursera > Bursera bipinnata. The sequence goes on from JANKKC010045163.1 coordinate 1,849, forward strand.
AGTTTTATCCTGTATTTTAATGCTGTAGTTGTTTATTGTGTTTGTATGTCAATATTCGTGGAGGTTGGTTACTTTTAGGTTATCACTATCTAATTCTTTGTAGTTAATAAATGAGTGTACAATACTTTGTTTGGAGTGATTATTTAGTTGCTGTTTCAATGTTATCTAGGCCGAAGCACTTGTAAAGGCTCAGCAAGATATGGGAGAAACAATGGGCGAACTAGGACTGGCCTTTATTAAACTCACAAAATTTGAGAATGAGGAGGCAAAGTACAACTCTCAGAGAGCGCGGGCTGCTGACATGAAAAATGTTGCAACTGCTGCTGTTAAGGCCAGTAGGTTCTATCGGGAATTGAATGCACAGACCGTCAAGCATTTGGTATATCGCTAAACCTTAACCATGGGTTGTTCTATGAGCTTTACTAATTATATTAAGTTTTCCTAGAACCTCCGTTATTATAGCAATCCCTCATTAGATGAAAAATTAGGTTGCCAATTTCTAGGAAAGATACTATTTGTCATATTACCAAGCTGTTTACTATTTCTTTAATAGTAGGAAAGATACTATAAATTTTGAAACAATATTCTACCATTGTTTAAGTTGTCCCTTGTTTTGCGTATATTGCAGGATACCCTCCATGAATATCTTGGGCTCATGTTAGCTGTCCGCAGTGCATTCTCTGATCGATCAAGTGCTCTGTTGACTGTGCAGACTCTTCTTACAGAATTGTCTTCATTGCAGTTAAGGGCTGAAAAGCTTGAAGCTGCCTCATCAAAAATATTTGGTGGTGATAAGTCACGTATTCGCAAGATAGAGGAGTTAAAGGAAACCATAAGAGTTACTGAGGATGCTAAAAGTGTTGCCATTAAAGAATATGAGCGAATTAAGGTGCGGTATCTTTAAATTAATTTGTTTAGAAAACCTTTGGAAAGTGCATTAATACCGTTAGCCTACATCTGCTAATATCGTAGACTCTAAATCTTTGGTGGTCCATGAGATATAGCTTTTTAAGACATCTATCTTACAGCCTCTGATTAGTTAGAGGCAATTGATTCGGTGAACGTGGTAGAGGGTTGTTGAAGCTGCTTGGCTTCTTTAAATATGATTGAAGTTAGTTTGAAAGTAAAATTTACTTTACTGTGGTATTTGGGGTTTTGTTGTTTGATAAATTTAGGTTCGGGTACAGGGAAGAGATGAAGAAGAAGAGAGTATTTAGATTTCAATTTAATTTATATCTCATTAAAATGTTGGATGTTGAGTAATCTGGCTTTATGGGGGGAAAGTATCTTTTATGTGAAAGAACCTCTATTTGCTTGACACCTCTGAAGGTAAATGATGTTGGGAAAATGTTGTAAAGATGAGAGCCTGTTTTATTTTATTTTTCGTTTACTGGATGTCACACAGAATCCTTTGTCTAATTTCTTTTGGTTTTTTAGTAATTGCGTCACTACATGATTGATAATTGAGCAAATCTCTATTGGCTCTGTGCACCATTTAATATGGCTTTCATAACATGATTACAGGAGAATAACAGGACTGAACTTGATAGGCTTGAAAGAGAAAGGAAATCTGACTTCTTGAACATGCTGAAGGGGTTTGTAGTTAATCAGGTATGTTTTGTCTTCTTGTTCCCTGTCCATATAGTATGAAATAACTCTCAGGTATCGTTTCCTTTTCTTCAAGCATCAGCATCTGGACCATTGTTTTCTTTTATATGCTTTCCTCTCCTTCCTGTGCATTTGATGAATCTGCTAAGCCAACAATTTTAACCACTTTTTTACTAAAATTCATCTGGTCAAAATTTCTGGATTCCTCGAGATTTGCTCTTATAAAAATAAGCCTGTAACAAATTTGATTCTTTATAGAGCTATACTGATTAGGATTCTGCTGATGATGAAGGGATTATTTGCTTGTGTTTTAGTTGGGTTTTATCTACAAGTTATGGACTTTAAATTCAGTATCATTGGTGTTTAAGAATGACTATAGACAAGAACCCAATATGTTTGGACCTAAGAGATGCGTCACAGTGTTAGTCCCCTACTGGTTGAATTGGGAATGTTTTAGTTCTAGACACCCTAGGTGGTCTCTGAAAGTGTTTGCTTGAACCTTTACTCTGTGTATATTTACAAGAAGTTATCTCTGATGGTCTTTTTTTTTGTTTTTTTAAATTTTAACTATGGGTAGAGAGGATGTTAATAAATTGGTTTTGGAGGAGATGTGGACCATTTTGTGTAGCTATATGATTTGAAGTTTCCCTTGGGAAAGGCAATGGTCTGGGTTGAGTATGAATCATTCTGGCAGTTGACTTTGTCGATTCCATGAGCTTGCATATATATATTTTTGGCTGGAACTTGTGTTAATAAATTTAATAATATTTATGCATCTTTTGTCAGCAGTGCCTGAATTGGCTTATCGTATACATGAATCTCGTTATATCTATACTATGTCTATGCTATAACATCTTACTATTCTTGATGTCTTTGTATGTATGTAAACAGGTGGGATACGCGGAGAAAATTGCAAATGTGTGGGCAAAGGTGGCGGAGGAGACGAGTGGATATGCAAGTGATAGCACTTGAACGATGTGGCTGTACATTCAAATCTTGAGTTTTTTTGTTTTTTCTTGTAGTTGTCAACTATCTAGGAGATAGCAGCAATACATTGATAAATAATGAAGGAAATGGGAGATTCTGTAATTTTGTTAATTTAACTTTGAATTTTCACTCTTAGGAATGATGATTTCACGGCCTTGAATTTTTTTGCATTTGACGATGTAAATTGCTTGTTTACTTGGTTAGGTATTGGAAATGTTTGAAGCCGTCCTGAGCTGTTGATTTTGAGAAGAGAATGAGAGAGAGTACAATGACATTGGAACTATAACTGGTATTGACTGGATAGAAATGCTGTGTGTTGTGCATACAGCAGTACAGTAACGCACAAGAGTTTAACTAAGAAGACAACATAATTTTAATAGAAAATGCAGAAGGAAGGTTATTACAATATGTAGTTTTTAGGTTTGGATGTCCATTCTCCAATCCAAAGTGTGTGTGGTCGAAGACATAAATCAAAATGGATGAAAAAATGACCAGTGCCGATGTCGGAGTCGAGTCACCTTCTTATTTATTTGTTCTTTATTTTAATGTCCACGTCTTTGGGTTGCTTTTTCCCGCGTTACTTTATAAAGTTGTTTTCTTTAGTTATCTTTTTTTTTGTCAATGAATGAAACCGCGTTCTCGTTTCTAAATCCAAATCCAAGGACTTGTTGGTCACTCTCACCTTCTTCAACCTTGCTTTTATTGGTCTCAAATTCAAAACCCTAACCAACCAACAGACCAATTCTATGGCCGAGAACGGCGAAGAGAAGCTACTAGCTGTGGCCCGCCATATCGCCAGAACCCTTGGTCACAATGACGACACCATGGCCGACGATATTTTACAAATCTTCTCCACTTTTGACGGTCGTTTTTCTCGCGAGAAAATGGCTGATGACGATCCTCGTCCTTCTGCTACTCTTGAGCTCTCTCTTAAATCCCTCGACCGCCAGATCTCTCCTTACCTCACCTCTGATCGCCCTATCTGGCCTGACTCCGCGGATTCCTCGGCTTTCCTCGACTCCATTGACCACTTAATCGCCACCTTGCGAAACTGGTCTCCTATGGCCGCCGCTGACAAGTCCGTCCACGCTTGTTTGCTCCGTGCTGAAGACTTGCTGCAGCAGGCCGTCTTCCGTCTCGAGGACGTGTTTCGATCTTTAATGGAGCGCGGTGGAGAGTCGTTTGACCTCTTTGACTCTACTGGAAACTTCTCCTTCGACTCCGACGTGGAAGATGAAGATGAAGATGAGGAACAACTTGTTGACCACCAGATCCCCGTTGCTCAACCAGTCAACGATTACGATATCATCATCGACGCTCTCCCCTCCGCCACTATCAACGATTTGAACGAGATTGCAAAGCGCATGGTCACTGCAGGCTTCGGTAAAGAGTGCTCCCACGTGTACAGTACTTGCCGTAGAGACTTTCTAGAAGAAAGTTTGTCTAGACTTGGGTTACAGAAGTTGAGCAACGAAGAGGTGCAGAAAATGCCATGGCAAGAAGTTGAAGAACAGATTGAACGCTGGGTCAAAGCTGCCAATGTTGCTTTGAGAATTCTCTTTCCAAGCGAACGCCGCTTATGTGATCGAGTGTTTTTCGGGTTCTCTTCTGCTGCTGACCTATCGTTCATGGAGGTTTGTCGCGGAACTTGTATTCAATTATTAAACTTTGCTGGTGCAATCGCTATTGGAAGCCGATCACCCGAGAGATTGTTTAGAGTTCTTGATGTGTTTGAGACTTTGCGAGACTTGTTGCCGGAATTCGAGTCTGTTTTTTCTGATCAGTTTTGCTTGGTACTTAGAGATGAAGCCTTGACTATATGGAAAAGACTGGGAGAAGCGATAAGGGGGATTTTTATGGAATTAGAAAATTTGATCCGCCGGGACCCTGCAAAAGCTGCTGTTCCTGGAGGTGGGCTTCATCCTATTACTCGATATGTCATGAATTATGTTCGTGCTGCTTGCCGGTCCCGGCAGACACTTGAGCAAGTTTTTGAGAAAGATTCGTCTTCTTCGTTGTCAGTTCAAATGGATTGGGTTATGGAGTTGTTGGAGAGTAATTTGGAAGTCAAGTCTAAGATTTATGGGGACCATGCTTTGTCCTCTGTTTTTATGATGAATAATGGAAGGTATATTGTTCAAAAAGTGAAAGATAGTGAATTAGGATCGCTTCTGGGCGATGATTGGATTAGAAAACACAATGCAAAAGTTCGCCAATATCAATCCAATTATCAGAGAAGTTCCTGGAATAAGGTTTTGGCGGTTCTTAAGGTGGAGAACAACTCTTCCGCACCTAATGGGGCTCCTCCTTCTGCAGCAAGGTCTATGAAAGATAAGCTCAAGTTATTTAATTCCCATTTCGATGAGATATGTAAAACCCAGTCTACATGGATCATTTTTGATGAGCAGCTTAGAGAAGACTTAAGGAGCTCAGTGACAAAAAATTTGTTGCCAGCTTATGGAAACTTTATTGGGAAGTATCAGAATGTACCAGATATGGGAAAGTACCCAGAAAGGCTTATTAAGTATGATGTGAAGGATGTTGAGGCTCGGATTAACCAGTTGTTTCAGGGGACTGGTGCTTCATCTGGTGGCAGAAAGTGAAGGTAAGCAACTTGTGTATGTGTAGTTTTTTATGGTATTTTATGATTGTAGCCTGATGGTTTGTGTTTATGTACTCGGAGTTTGTATGTTTTCAGTTCAGTTTTGCAATCCTCCATGTGTATGAGAATGAGGGAGGGACTTTGTAATTGAGGAGAAGAATGATTGTATTGCTTCATTTTGGTAGTATCATATATAAAGGTGGCAAATGTGGTTAAGAACCTTCCATTGTTCCAAAGTGGACGTTTTTCTTTTGTGATACTGGAGTCAGTAATTAGCTGGACTGAAACTGGAACAGTTCTCAAATCAATGGCCACTCCGGTCTGACCTGTCTTGTTATTCCATTTCTCTGGTAGAGTGTTGCTGTGCTTTGTATTTGCTTTAGTTGGCACTTAAAAGCATGACGGCAAGCACAACAATATTTGACTTAACTAAAATCATATTTGCATTTGTAAGCTTGTTTTCTTATTACTTGATAGTGAAACATAAATAAACATAATTGCTTACCATGCTAAGTTGCTCGGAATGTATGTGGATATTAATCCTTCTGATGTAATGTTTTAGGGGCTATGATCATGGGATAACTGGGGATTGATCTTGCTTTCTAGGTGTATGGCAATGTTCTGGTATGCTGATTCGCTTGGATGGATGGAATCCCAAAATAGGAACTGCGAATCTGCCCCACAAGTTGGAGTAGTTGGATTACAAAGGAATGAAGCTTCCACGAACCCGGTACTGCAGCAGCCTTTGTTTGTCTCTGTAAAATCTGTTACACAGGCATATATAAGTGTAAATTTCCTTGACTATGTTACTGTTGTTGATATTGTTATTTGTTAGGAAAAATGTGTCACACTAGACGTATAGAAACTGTTTATATTTTACCAATGCGACGTGTTATCAACTGGCTGAACCCTTTTTTCTTTTGGGTAATATGTTTACCGTGAGGATCGCTTACACCGAACACATGAAAAATGTCTTGAAGGAAAGACAATGAAAAGAATTTCATAATAATTAGGGACAGGCTTAAAACAATTTAGCTTACTATATTTTTGTGGATTATTGACCATGTCAATTATGGGCTCATAGACATCTGCATAGGCAATACTGGTTCCTGGAAGTGATCCCTGTAGTTGAGTCAACAGGGATGCAAGCTTTTGATTATAAGCTTGAGAATCTACATTCTGATCATCCAAACACTTGCGGTTGACTAGATCTCTAAATCTGTGAATTGGAAGACAGCCTATTGGTGGAAGACCAGCTATAACCATGTGGCGACATCCTAGATTGTACAGTTGCTATCATAAAGAACAAAAAGGTAATGCTACTTTCTTTGTGTGCGAAAACATTGGAGAAACAGAGCCATGGTTTACCTTACCTTACCATAATATAGTTTTGGAATTGTGTTTGAATAAAGTCTTGGTATCCTGTTATATTGAACTCATTCCTCCTGGTGGGTATGTCATAATAGTTGAAAGTCATGTCATTGGTTCCGGCACTGATGAAAACTAGAGACTCAGCAATTAACTTCTTGGCGGCTTCTGCACCTATGAGCCCATTAAGCTTAGCAATATATTGGTTGAAGTAGTCTAGTTGTTCGGAGAGTGAGATGACTCCAGTTAAGGAAGTGGTCAGATGATCAAATCCTGAACCAGCAGATGCAAAACAAACACCAGAAAGGACTTCATCATGGGAGAGATTTGGGTCTAGAAAAGGAGGGACAGTGTCCTTCATGCCTAGGAAACTGGCTAAAAATTCAGGAATGAGTTTTCCGTTAGAAAACCTTCCTGTAGGAAGGTGACCAGGGAAATCTTGGCCATATGGTAGATGGTTGGCTCTAAAAAAAAGTGTTGATAAAGTTGTTATTACCGGTATCAGCTGTGGAGTCACCGAAAATGAGAATGGCTTGATATTTTGGGGCCAAGGTTGCAGCCCTTGTGCTTATGATGAACATCATTTGCACTAGTATGAATAGTCGTGTAGGTGCCATACTTGGAACTAAGTTGTCTTCTGGTGCAAATTTAAATTAATTTGTTGATATATAAGTTAATGATTTGAAAAGTAACAAAATTGGCAATTGGATGATTCGGAGTCGAAGGAAGCAGTTGTTTTAGAAGGATATCTACACTTACTAAATATAGATTAATTCGATGTATATAATATAACTGAGAAAGATATGGACATGATGGGGTAAGATTATATGCATTGATGACATGGTTTGGTATTTATCCTAGTGCTAATTAAGGAGTACATTTTGAAATTGCAAAATCCCTTATAATAATAATAGCAATATTGGACTCCTATGAATTGAAGTCTGGCTGCCTTTCTTTTCCACTACGTAAGCTGAAGCCTTGAACAAAAGCTGACCCTCCATTTGTTGAAATCTTAGCAAAATAAAAATGTGGCCATGTGCTTCCACTTGAGTGTATGTAAATGATTGATAGGTAAAAGCTTGCCACTATTGTTTAACTTGCCCAACTTAGAAGGTACAGAGATGACATGAATATATACTCGAGGGGAAATAAATATGTATTTATTTGTCAAGAAGGGTTTTTATATAAATAAAAAATATGCACCGAGCCACAGCCATAAATTAGTTTAGTTAGGAACTACAGTCGAATAGTCAATTGTGAGCAGTGAGGGAACAGCTGGATGGCCGCCCCCACGACTCTATTGCCATGCTTATAAAGATAAATATGTTTCATGCTGAATAGCATAAATCACAATTATTCAACGGAAATAGTCAATTTTGTTCAGTCTCATTCGTTGAATTTTGAGGAATTTTGCTTCATATTATTCAATTCCTACCATCCGCTACGCTTTTTATTTCAAAATCCCAATTATCTAGAACCAAGAAACTTCCTACCTACTCGTATTCTCACCTGTATCACATCAAATATATAATATTCATTTATATGCTCCTCTGTTACACAAATAACGACTCATCAAAGAGTTGTCCAATTAAGTAGCTAGCTATGGTGGCTCAAACTGTGTTGTTTAAGGTGGTAGTAGGACTAGCGTTTGTGTATGCAATGAACTTGGTTATTCAACCAAGTGAGTGCTCCTATTCCGGTGCAAATGTTTATCAACATCAAATCAACAACATGGCTTCCATCAAAGCTTCGTATCTCCACCGCAACCGCTATGGGGCCTCCCTCTCTCCATCCCGAAGTTACTCAACTCCTCCTCCAGTAATCAATCCATCGTTAACCCTTTAAATATTAATTCATTTCTTTTCTTTCTATTGTAACAACTGCTGATCATATACATATATATCTATTCTTGTTGTTTATGCTGGTGCAGGCATTCACTAGTTTACGTATTCATCACGTAACTGACTATGGGGCGGATCCCAGTGGAAGATTAGACAGCACAGAAGCAATTGAACAAGCTATTTCTGATGCTTTTACTTCTCCTGTTGATGGTCACTTGATGCAGGGCGTTCCCAACCTTGGCGGTGCTGAGATTCACCTTGATGGAGGTACCTACAAGATCAGCCGTCCATTGCGTCTACCGGATGTCGGTGGTGGTAATTTTATGGTAATTTCATTTCCAAAGCACCCATATTGTCATCTTATTTATGTAGGGATATAAGAATAAGAATTTAGAAGGATCTTCTTCTTCTGATATGAGTTTGATTAGTACAGATTCACAGCGGATCTCTTCGGGCATCAGATGATTTTCCCATGAACAGATATCTAATCGAATTAAGGCCATCATCAGATTCCCACTCGTATGAATTCGTTACTCTCAAAGACCTTATGATAAACTCCAATTTCAGAGGTGGAGGCATTGCCATTATAAATTCACTGAGAACTACAGTGGACAATTGTTATGTGTCTCACTTCACTACCCATGGCATTCTAATCCATGACGGCCATGAAACCTTCATCAGAAACTCTTTCATCGGCCAACACATCAACGTGGGTAAGGATGGCCGTGAGAGGGATTTTTCCGGTATAGGAATCAAAATAATCGGTAACGACAATGTGGTGACTGATGTTGTCATCTTCTCAGCATCAGTTGGAGTCATGGTGTCAGGGCAGGCCAACATGCTTACAGGAATACATTGTTACAACAAGGCCACGGGATGGGGTGGAACAGGAATCTACATTCAGTCACCAGGATTTACACAAACACGAATAGCAAACAGCTATTTTGATTACACAGGAATTGTAGCGGAGGATCCTGTTCAAGTGCACATCACAGGCTCATTCTTCCTCGGGAATGCCTTCATCCTCATCAAGTCATTGAAGGGAGTAATGAGTGGAGTGAACATTGTTGACAACATGTTTTCGGGTGATTACACAGGAGTCAAAATTCTGCAATTGGATGAATCCAATGAACCGTTCAGTAACATTGATCAAGTGGTGGTGGACAGGAATAACGTGAGGGGCATGGAGGTGAAATCAACGGTGGGAAGAGGGACAGTGAGTGGAAATGGAACAAGGTGGACGGTTGATTTTTCCAAGGTGTTACTCTTTCCTAACAGGATTAAAAATGTACAGTATACACTGCATCTACATGATGAAGGTGGTGAAATTCCAAAGCATATATTGAGAAAAGTCTCGGAAAATAGGGTGACGGTGGAAACCGACTTTCCAGTATCGGCAACATTGCATGTGGCAGTGGATCAAACCACATCAATTTGAATTTGACTTTGATTTGTTTAGTTTGTAATTAATTTATTTTTGCATTTCCCTTCGTGTTCCACATTTATGTGGACTTTCGGGAGGACTAGAAGGATGCGTACACAAATGAAAAAAATTCATATATTTGTCTAATTGATTAAGACATTTTCCTAATTTAAAGAAGTTTGGTGTGGTCAAATTTTGTAACAGACTGATGATCACCAATTTCTCATCATCACATCCTTTAACGTGTACTGATGGATGTATATGTTCTATATTAGTGAAAAATATTGTAGAGTCTTTTGCAACAGTTTGAAGCTTCAAACTTCCAATAGAAATGACGAGAAATAACCAAAACAGAGGACGTATTTTGATTTAGTAAGTTGGGGTGAAAAAGTATACAAAAATGTTTGTTTCTAAGATGGACGAGCCCAGACAACAATCAGTTAATTAGGTAATAAAAGAAATTAGGATTTCCAATACAAATAGCAAGAGAAGGTAAATCCGTGAGAGACTAGTAAACCGGTGGCCCAAGTAACCATTGAGGCCGTCCATCTTAGGAAAGAAGGAAGAAAATTCTAATAATAATGACACTGCCAACTAATTAATCTTTATATTTATGATGTCGAGTGAGATATCATATTCATTCATGCTACTTAAACCACCTAATAGATTATAAAGATTGGCTAGTAATCAGCAACACCCGAGTGAGTACGATTCTATTTTTGTGTCGTAGATTGTCAAAGCTTGTACTCTATCGCTTGCGTAGCTTGCATGTAATCAAATTTGTCAAAACTAGCACGTATATATGGACCCGTGATACTTTGTAGATTTAAGAAGAAAGTAACAACATAGACTGAACAATCACATCACATACATGTATATTAATTTGTAACCAATACAATCAGAAGACGAACGAAACATTTATTAATGCCGAAAGAAAAACAAGTAGACAGATAAACTTACTGTTGCTGTGGTATAACGTACTGGGTACAATTTTGAGACAATTGTAATATTATTCTTGATTAAATGACTTAAAGCATGGATTAAGTAAGTAATTAAGTCGATTTGGTGAGAATGTGAGGAATGAGGCGGACAGGAAGGCCTTTGGCTGGTATAGGCATTGGATCCACTATAATTTTCTCATTGGCAATCAATTTTTGCCAGTTGAACCTCTTCACCACATTGTGCATGAACACAAGTATCTCCAGACGTGCATACTCTTTCCCAGGGCACATTCTGGGCCCTCCTCCGAATGGAACAAAAGTATAAGGAGCCGGTCCACTTCCTTCAAATCTTGTTGGGTCAAACTTTTCAGGTTCTGGGAAGCATTCAGGGTTCCTGTGTGTTGAGTTTGCGCTCCAATATAACTACATTATAAAGAACGTACGTAATTGAATTAATATTCCTAAAATTCTCTGCATGCAATTGTAAGTGCAGTATGGTTAAATTTGCCAAGACTACTACTAACTGACCTTCCAGCCTTTGGGAATGGAGAAACCTGAAAAGGTGAAGTCATTAATGGCCTCCCGAAAAGAACCCTGAAGTGGAGGAGCAAGTCTCATAACTTCACATGCAACATTCCATGAATACTTCATTTTCTGAATGTCCTCCCAGTTCAACAGTTCTCCTGGCTTCTTCGATTTTGCGATTTCCATTTGTTCTACATACGTGTATATACGTATATAATTACATATAACAAAAGAAAATCAAGCGATATTTATATATATAGATTTTACAGAGAATTGGTCAAGATAATTAGGTACGTACCCTTCAAGACTTGATCGTAGATATGAGGAAGCTCAGACAGATATTTGACGATGAAAGTAACGGTAGCGCTAGCGGTGTCATGGCCACCAATCAACAAACCAAGAATTTTATCGGCTATGTCCAGCTCAGTCATGTGCTCTCCATTCTCATCGGTTGCTACCAACATGTGTGACAATATATCCGCCTTCGTCTCTCCATCTGCAACATCACTCTTCCTTTGTTTGATGATTTCTACCAACTCCTTCCTTATAGTTTCCGATGCCTTGATGGCACGGTTGAACGCAGTCCCTGGAAAATCTATTGGAATTGAAATGATTCCTGAGGCCAAAACATTGAAAGGTTCCGCAAACTTAGCAACATGCTCTGGATCCTCCAAGCTCAAGAAAACTTTGCATGCAACCCAAAATGTGTATCCCTTTGCAAGCGGAAAAACGGTCACTTCATTCTTCCCTTCCCAATTATTCTCGAAGTGCTTCTTTGCAATCGAATCCATCATGCCAATATATCTCATCAACGCCTCCGGCTTCAGGAAATTAGGTAGCATCTTCCTCATCTTCTTGGATTCTTCTTTAGAAGATGTCTGTGTAGAGGAAGGAAAGATCTTGTTGACGGAGTCTGGCCACCATGCTGTGACAAGCTTGTTTTCATTGGAGAACAAGAACTTATTGGCTGCCGCACCGCAAACAACTACAGTAGGTTCTGCTAGTATCGAAGTCTTGAAGACTTGAGAAGAGTATTTGGCCATTCTGTCTTGTATGAACTTCTCCGGATGACCCTTCCGGCCAGTGTTGAGAAATTCGAGGCTTTCGCCGATGAATGGCAAGCCCATCTTGCCTGGGGGAAGATTGGTGTTAGATGAATACTTGGATTTGTTGTGAAACAGGTAGGCAATTGATACAGAAACGAAGAGAGTGAAGAGGATTAGGCCACAAAGGAAGAAGAGCTCCATCTTTGACGATCTGTGTTGATTGGACTTAGTTACAAGCTCTTCTTGTTTCTTAATTGTTGTAGATAATCAGATGAATATGTAAGTTATATATATAGTCAAAAACTTATGAAATGCTTCGCTAAAAGCCATATAGTTGGATTTATTTTACCACGAAAGTAGGTCAAGTAAATATACATAATGTTCCATTTTATGTTGGTTTTGTACAATCCGAAAATTACATGCATGCAGGAATGTAATGGATTGATCGGTGATAAGAAAATAAAAAGTAAGAAGCTAAAGAATAATTATTAAAAGAGATTTAATCAATTGTTCATGTCTTATTAATGAATAGTGATACTGATGGCAAGATATTGCTAAATATAAGGAAGCATTTAGTGGGTAAATAGAGAAAACCAAGGTAAATTCCTTTCTACAAGGAAGATGTCAGGCCCAAAGGATACAGATATTTCAAATGAAGACACAAAAACGCATACAAATTCTTGATAAAGCTGTTCCATAGCCGCTGCCGGCTCCAAAACAATTAAACAAGTGCATCATTCATTGTCATTCACAAGAAACAAAATGAAAAGAATTAATTAACTTCATTTTATTAGTCAATTTTTTTTTATCTTATTTTGAATTATTTGTCTCATTAATCTACAATAATACCACTTTTTGTACTGATATTTGATTATCAAATTCTTTGTCCAAAAAAATAGTGGTATTCACTTCCTACAAGTAAAAAGGGGAGCTGTCGTTAATCGCACTAGAAGAGTTTTCAACATATCCACTTTTATGTTTTAAGTTAAAAAGTGTGTGAGTTAAGAGTTTGTAACTATGAAATTAACTAAATGCAAAGCCTCCCCGTTGCGTGGTTATGTTTATTTAATAATATTTTTTTATGATTTAATAAATTTTTTAAAAGAAGTTTTTTTTTTAAATTAAAATTGATATTTTGGTAGAGGAACTCTAGGTTATTTGATCTCTTTAAAGACATGATCATGAGAAATTATATACGGTAGGGACACATAATATAACTTTTATATTGCTTGTCAAATAAATTGAACATTCATAGATGTGGTTCCTAAATTTCGGAACCCTATTCTTTAGTATAGTTGTATGAATAACTTCATTCTACAAAATGAATAGAAATTAACTATTTTAACAAATTTGTATAATTTACAAAAAATAAAACTTCAAATTATTTTAGTAATATATTTGTTACCTACTTATCAATAAAAATCATATCAAGACTAATGAATTCATTATTCATCCTGAAATTATGACACTCTTATATTCTAGCCATTCTGACGATAATTATCCAATAATCTCATGATCGGTCAAGATCTTTAAATGCACTATAAGACATTTTCATGATATACTTGTAACGAATACAATTAACAACATTAAATTAATTTGAAAATTACATTTGGTATTCTAAAGTTCAAGGGTTAACACAATACGTAGTATATTTAAATATCTGGTTTCTTACCACAACAAATTATTTCACATATTATTTTTTTAGTACCCCTCTCCTATCTAAATTAGTCTAATTTCGACCTAATTCAAAAACTAATAATTGTTTTTATTTCAAAACTTGAGGAGATGAGAGTTTGATTTGAATTTTTTTTAATTGAGGAGAAAAACTCTTTAAAAGAGTTTAAAACATTTAAATATAAAATTTTATAGCATTAACATATACTTATAATGATGCGTATACACTTCTAGGATGAGAAATTTGTTACCGAAACAACTAAATAATTAATAAGTTATAGATAAAGTTTGAAACGTATAAAAACAATCAAAAATTACAATAAAGATTAAGAAAAACTACTTAATTATATTCATGACAATGAAATATAATAATATACAAATTTTACAATATTTGGTTAATTGAATGAAATTGATAAAAGCAGAGCTAATTATTGAAAAAAGAAGAACGTAGCCCTAGAAATATTACTTGTAACGAAGTATATATACTTATAATATGAGAAATTTGTTACCAAAACAACTAAATCATCAATATATTATAGATAAAGTTTGAAATACGCAGAAATACAAATCACAAATTACAATAAAGACTAAGAAAAGTCACCAAATTAAATTCATGACATGATAATAAAATATAATAATATATAAATTTTAAAATATTTGGTTAATTGAATGAAATTGATAAAAGCGAAACTATCTCTTGAAATAAGATGAACGAAGCCCTAGAAATGTTACTCGTAACGAAGCATATAAACTTTAAATCTGAAAATTTTGTTACTGAAACAAATAAATAATCAAAAAGTTTATATATAAAGTTTGAAACGTACAGAAAACCAAATCACAAATTATAATAGAGACTAAGGAAAGCCACCCAATTGAATTCATGACATGAAAATGAAATATAATAATCTACAAATTTTACATTATTTAGTTAATTAAATGAAATTGATAAAAGCAGAGCTACCTCTTGAAATAAGATGAACAGAGCCCTATAAATGTCAATGGTAAAATAAATTAAAATAATTAGAGATCATATTATTGTTTATAAATCCTACGGAGAACAATGAATGTTGATCAGCTTATAATTGTAAAAGAAAACACGAAAAGTTTGTAAATAAATTTCACTTTTTATTGCTTATCACTAATAAATATTGATCATTCAATTTGTTTAATATGTTATCATTATCGATCTGTTTATTTACGCATATTTCAATATATAATAATAATTCTAATATGGATCCATATTAAATACATATTTTATAAAGCATCCCACACATGTGCGATGTTATATTCTATCATATGCATGCACTTATATTTCAATATAAATCCTCTTGAAAGAAGATGAGCTGAGCCCTAGAAATATTGATGGTAAAGTAAATTAAAATGATTAGAGATCATGCTATTGCTTTAAATACTATAGATAACAATAAATACTGATCAGCTTAAAAATTATAAAAGAAAACATAAAAAGTCTATACATGAATGCGTTTTTTATTACTTATCACCAATAAATGCTAATCATTCAATTTGTTTAATATGTGATTATTACTTATCCATTCATTTTCGCATATTCAATATAAATAAATTATTACTGATTCATTCATTTCTACATATTCAATATAAATAATAACTCTAACATGAATCTATATTAAATGTATATTAAAAATATTAAAATTACCTTTAAATAAAGCCTTTTTGTCATCCTACATGTCAAGTCATACTTTAATATTATCTTAAAAATCTAAAACCTAAAAAAACTGACTTGTCATCCTACCTATCAGAGACTCCTACTTCACCTCTTAAAAGAAGATGAACGAAGTCCTAGAAATATTGATAGTAAAGCAAATTAAAATAATTAGAGATCATACTATTGTTTTTAAATACTATAGAGAGCAATAAATGCTAATCAACTTAAAAATCGTAAAAGAAAACATAAAAAGTTTGTACATGAATGCACTTTTATCAATTTTCACTAATAAATGATGATCATTCAATTTGTTTAATATGTGATTATTACTGATATGTTCATTTCTGTATATTCAATATAAATAGATTATTATTGATCCATTTATTTCTGCATATTCAATATAAATAATAACTCTAGCATGAATCTATATTAAATGCATATTAAAAATATTGAAATTACTAAAACCTATTTGTCATCTCACATGTCAAATTTTTGGTCCAAGATTATGTAGATATGTAGGTAGCAAGAATGAAAAAAAATGACACCAAAAAGAGTGTTACTCATCTTAGCTCCTCTTTAGTGCTGTATTTATAATGAAAATGGTTTGTTCCCCAATTAATGAATGCATGACCCCCTAACAAAGTTTCAACGGCCAATTAACAGTAATTAAAATTCTAAACGATTATTGGGTTCAACAGTGACATGGAATTTAACTTCCGATACATCCACTATACTAATTCCAAGTTTTGATTAGGGGTAGACAATTATAACCGATCCAACCCTGCGTGATTGAGTTGTGGTCGGATTACTGTATATAGATAACTAGAATCAAGTGTACCGTAAAAAGATTTGATCAGGTTTGGGCCTTGATCATGTATATTATATTAAACCTCAAAACCCAACTACAA
The DNA here is from genome assembly GCA_026225755.1 of Bursera bipinnata. Taxonomy (NCBI): domain Eukaryota; kingdom Viridiplantae; phylum Streptophyta; class Magnoliopsida; order Sapindales; family Burseraceae; genus Bursera; species Bursera bipinnata. The sequence goes on from JANKKC010045163.1 coordinate 18,456, forward strand.
CTAATATGGAGCTTTGTGGATTAAAGATATATTATAATATTGCTGGACAGTACATTAACGTTTAGTGACTTATATGTATAATGAGTTATTGAAGAGGTTAAAGAGTAGAAGTGGTTTTAAATTATTTGGAGTTTGGGAAAAATATAAAGGGTTTGTTGTGTTAAAGTCCAAACTACAAGGGAATTGATCACAAATTTTACCAAATCCAGTGTGGCACATGCTCCCACTGGTACCTTAATGGCTCCGTCCGGCACATTATGCAGGAAAAGTAGATGTCATATCTGTAAGTTCGCGAAGTCTTGAAGAGAGCTACATGTACGCAACAAGAAATTTTTTTTTTCTTCTTTTTGTTATTACTGAAATGAAGATACAAAATTACATTCGATACGCTCTGTCGCATATTGTGGATCATTGATCAGCACTTATACATCAATAATTGGTAATTAAACGTGTAAATATATTAATTAAGAATATGTATAGATATATAAATGTATCGATTGGTTTCATCAATTCCTTTTGTATGCAAGTATGTATTAATTGTTGGAGCTCTACAACTTTGATCTGTGACTTCGAAAATTTAATCGTCAATCTTCATTAGTCTTGGTTTGTGAAAGGCAATGGAACCCTTCTGCGATATTCAGCAAGAGCCCACATTGGATAAATATTCCTATAAAGTGCATAATGGAGCATGCAGTTCTTCATGAACACTCCAGTAATTTCCTGCATCAAATATTTACGGCTCATTGTAATTTCCTCCACATGCAGAAGTGGCTGCATGTAAACTCAAAAAATTAAGATTAAATATACCTGTTGGGGGAAATCACCATCTTCCAGTTGAGCATTGATTATCAACTTTGCTGCACGGTGAAGAGGAGTTGGGTCTCTTTCCGCCTGATACAGTAGAGTAGCAGATACATCATCATAAAGAAAAAGTGAAGTAATGATCCGATGTAATAATTAAGAGAAGTAAGCATACTGACCTGCCCAGCAAGTATTAAGCCCATCATAGCCCATGCAGTGTGTACCAAATTTGATCTGTTTTCTTCGAGGGGTATGTATTTCTATCACCAACACATGCACATACAAATGTGTAATTGATTAGTCGGAGACTGAAAATATCATCATCTAATGTATGCATTGCATACGAATCGATTATGCTAATCTACCTTTTCTGGGCAGGAACGGTAACTCTCTCCCCAGCCACCATCATCTCTCTGAGTCCGAAGAAGAAAATCAACACCTTTGCGCATTGTTGGAGAATTGTCGTAAGTCTTACCAGCAGCTGCTAGCCCTCCAAGAGCAAACCATGAACCATAAGTGAAGCAAACTCCCCAGTTTCCATACCTATATATATATATATGCCCATATATCATTAAAGCATGTTTGAATAATTAATTGGTTAATGATTTGGTGGAGGAACTTAACGCACCATGAACCATCAGGAAATTGTATGTTTTCCAAGTAGCGAACGGCATTTGTAACAAAGTTTTCAATCTCTTTCTTCCTATGTCCTGGATATAACTTCTTAAACAAAAGCAGAGCATGGATAGCCGATGAAGTGCACTCAACATACTCGTGCTCAATCACAATGTCCGCAAAAAATTCTGTTGGATTCAGCAGCTGCTCAAAAAAAGTAGACAAAAGAGCCCTTAAAATGTCATCAATAATTCATTCAATGTTCTTAGAAGTTCAGCCAATATTTAATGTTACTTACTTCCAACCATTCCTGGGCTCCGGCTGGCTCCCAGGCTGCTAAGCCTCCATTTTTGCTCTGCATGATATACAATATATGCAGCTTTGAGTGCGTATAAAAGAGGAGAAAAATATTGAATGCTTTCCGCCAAATCAAACTAATATATACCTGTAACGATATAATGATATTGACTGCATCATAAAACTGCTCAGGTTCCATTTTCTCTCCAACAATTTCTGGCGGCATCATTGAGAAAAGCAGGCAACACTGAAAAATAATGGAGGACAAAATAGTGCATGAGACAATAAAACTAAACTTGAATTAAATTTGTTTTTGAAGAAAATTAGTTATTTTAATTACCTTCAAACCTTCAGCAGTACAATCAGACACTTGCCATCCATGATCTTGATCAGAGAAAGTCCAAGATCCCTTTGAAATATGACGATACATTCCCTTAAAGTCACCAGAAGGATTGTCCTTCACCTTAATTTCCAATAAATTTCATTAAGTTTATTAGTTAGCTCCAAGGAAATTGAATTAATTAAGTATGAAGGTGCTCTAACGAATTAAATGTGAAACCTGAGATGCCTTGATAAATTCGTGGCCTCTCTTAAGTACAGGTCCAATTTCGTCAGTGAGATTACTAGCAAGCAAAGCTTGAATAGCGAAACCAGCGTCCCACTCCTGGCTTCCAAAACTCTGCAATATGCATTCGTGACAATGGCAAAATTATAAAACTACTTTTGATTTGTCACACTATTGGTAATTCACATTTGAAACTACTTAATCACTCTGGTTTGAATTATGATAACTGATGAATTTGTATGTTTGATAGCAGCTTACTAACCTGCATCTTCATTCCATCTTCAGCAACCCATAAGTAATCTGGTATCCTAGCAAGATGCTTCTTGAAATAATCTCCATTGGGATCTTCCACCCAACAAGCTAGCATGCATAACACCTATAAGTACATAAAAAGAGTATTAGAAGTATCCCATATACAGCTAGAACATGTATGCTTCCACAGCAATAGCTGCAGTTCTCGTACTTTCTCTACACATCCAATGGTGATGTATCGACTGTTCTCATCTTCATAATGAATGTGCTTCATTGTTACTTGGAGTGCCTTCTCTCGAATCATCTTATTAAAGGGCCAACGAGTAAGAAAAGGTTCAGTGAATATATAGAGACTGTCCCATATCAGATCTTGCATAAGAGGATGGGGATAGTAAATATCCTCCTGCAACAACAAATTAATTAAGAAGTCAGTAGATATAAATAAACAAGGCAACACATGTATACATGCCACTAATTATTATGAAATAAGAGCTAGTAAACTCACTTTTGCACATAAATGGCGTGATTTTCTCCAATTAACTTGATTATAAGGTTCAGTGTAAAGCTCTTCTCTCAATTGTAGAATGAGAGGTGTAATTGGGCCAACAAACCTCTTGCCATATAAATATGACATTGGCATGTAAACCATGCGGCAATAACACCACATTTTTGCTGCATTTATACGGAGAATATGAAATTTTAGTCTTGAAGGCTCCCTTATAATAAAAATAATAGCAATGCACCAGAGGTGGTATGACCTGTTTCAAATTAAGGACAAGGAAATTGAGCAAATTATTAAACCTGGATGCATAGGAAGAAAAGAAGGAAGGATCCAAAATTCTGGAGGCATAGGGTTGCTTCCGGACCAGTCAAACACACCAAGTATCTGAAAAAAGAATTAAGCTAATAAACTATTGTAATTTGTGAGTTGGGATTGATGATATATAATGGTGATGGTGATACCGAAAGCCAAGTCTTTCCCCAAGAAGGAATATGTGTGACACCACCACGGTCAAGAATCCACTTTCTAGCTCTTGCACAAGCATTGTCTTGACCACCATCGGGTCCTTGTCCAAGTATGCGCATGCAAATGTAGTTAAGAGCTGTGCAGAACATGGTGCTGTGGCCTTCAATGTGCAATCCCCAACCACCATCTTCGTTCTGATGATAGTAAATGTAGCGAAGGATTTCCTTGCGGGACTCAGGTGGGAAAACAGTGTCGAGGTGCCCTGTAATGTAGGTGCACATAACCAGTGGAGGAAGGAAGAACAATGGGCCGGCATTTTCAGCAGGCCAGTGGCCATCGCTTGCCTGCAAGGCTGAGAAGAAATGGACTGCCCTCCTCAATGCTGCAGTAGCCGTTTCATACGTGATTTTCTCTGCTTCCTCCACCCTCACTGCTGGGATTGTTTGTTTGAAGTTTTTCTCTCTCAGAAACTATACGTACAATACATACATACAACGATTACTGATACAAAATTACCAATTACCTCACTCTATCTCATTATTGGCATTTTACTATATATAATTAAATCATCATTTTAAATATTACTTACTTCAAATACCAAAAAAAAAAAAAAAAAAAAAACCCAATTTCATTTTGGTAACCTAATTAATTTTANTTACTTCAAATACAAAAAAAAAAAAAAAAAAAAAAAACCCAATTTCATTTTGGTAACCTAATTAATTTTCATCAATATTAAAAGTGGAGTGCTCGATAACTCAGACATATTATCTAGGAATGGATTACTAGAAAAAAATTATAAATATTAAATTAAAGTTTTTTTATAAACGTATTAAAAACAATTTAGATATCGATATAAATGATGTATAATCATAAAAACCTGGGAAACGGGACAAGTACTTGAACATCAATTACAATGCTGAACTGGGATTAATGAATTAAAAAGTAATAATAATAATATTAGTAACTAAATGTCATGTGAGAACAATGGACCAACGATATTGGGAAAACGAAAGTAGTGTGAATAAAAAGAGGTTGACTCGTTTGACGTGAGAAACACATGAATATGAGTATGAGTCGTCTCGTCTATTCACTTTCTCATTCGCTAGTCATTCTGTACTGTACTCACTCACTCACTTTTTACAAATTAAAATCAAAATACATAAAGTCGTCAAGTTGACTAAGTCTTCCACGGATTAGAGAAGAGAACAAGGGACACCACAAAGTTGAAGTGAACCCACAGGCTCGGTTGAGTGCGTGTCCGAAGAAATAAATGAAGACGATAAGTATCTGGGTGTAGGTGGTCATCTTCACACCACAAAAACAAAGTTGATTGAGAAGTAAAGAAAATAATTATTGAGTATATGATTATGACGTTTACAAAAGTAAATAAAAGATTGAAACTATGAGCTGGGCAGACTTATATTCGTTATTCAAAGTTAAATAGAAAGATAGAGAGCAGTAGCTGCTACAGGTGGAGATGGACATGGAGGAGGAGGAGGTTATATATATTAATGAATTTGGGAGATGATTAAATAATAATAGTGATACCTGCATTCGCCAGAGGAGATCACCACTGGGCTTGACCTTGAAACGGTTTTGGTAGAAATTATGACGAGCAGCTTCCACCTCCGCTCGCTCTTCACTGCTCCCTGCATCAGGATCAAACTCCCATATTTGCCTTCCAACGAAGTCGTTGGTGGAGTATATGTATGGATCATTCCCACCCTCTGCAACCTTGAGCTTCCACATTCTTTTACTGTGTTGATCTTCTCTGTTGCCGTTGCCGTTGCCGTTGCCGTTGCCGTTGCCCTGCCCTGAACATAATTAATTAATTATAAATTCTCCTATTAATCATCTTTCTTTCTCTACCTCTCATATATTGTATCAGTATGCATGCATGATAGAGAGAGAGTAGAAATTAAACAAATTAATTTATAGATATATGTAAAAGTTACCTGTAAAATATATATATATATATATATAGATAGAGAGAGAGAGAGAGGAGAGGAGAGGAGAGATTTGGGTTGGAAACTAGATGAATATATCAAAATATTAGATTGATGAATGATTAAGTGAAAGCACAGCTTATATTTATATATAGAGAGACGCAGGCAAGCCCTCTCATTCCGTTGATCCCTTTGCTCAAATTTATCTTCTGTACAAACCAATCATATATTATTTTATTCTTTTTCGTCTTCTGCAATGCAAATGAAAAAAGAAAAGGAAAAAGCTTATGTTGGCATTTCCGTAGAAAAATAATTAATTCTATTCACCAACCCACAACCATCCCATTTATAAGTTTATAGGAAAATGCGTCTTCTTAACTCTTATGTATATTAAGGTTTAAAGAAAGAGGCTAATAATTTGTCAGGTCTTGACCAACTGAAAGTTACTGCTGGATATTAAGGTTATTGTTATTAATTACTAGGTCACTATCTTGTATTAGTTAATTGAAAACGAGTGAAATAAATTAATAACAAGGAGAAGCCAACTAGGAGAATATATGCCACGCAAAGAATTGAAACATAGATTCTCTAACATCAACCTTTTGCAACAAAATCTAATTCATTAGATGCGACCTACTTGTCTATGCTAGAATCAACAAACGCGATTTCATGGTTTCTATCGCAAGCATTAATAAAATTATGATGCTGGAAACACCATGCTGCTCTACTGGGTCAAGCCAAACCAAATCTTTTAATTAATGTATTACGAAAAAGAGTGATACATGAACCAAAAGACTTTTGGGTGACGGAATTTTGAGTTGATTAGGTGTATACTACTTGACTTGTTAACTTAATTAATTACCAAGTCCACTCACCCAGCAAGCGTACTAATCTTTCTAAATAGTAATCAAGTCAATGGAATGGTGTTTGAAATCTTCATCACAATTAAAAATATCAAAATATTTGCTGTTGTTGGCTTAGGTCAGGGGAAGGGAAGAAGGGATCTCATTCTCACCTACCAAATACAAATTACAATTACTAACACATTTGTTTATTTACTTAAGTTGAGTACGTGTAACTTGTTAATACACGACTTCGAGTGTCCCTCTCCTTTAGACAAAGAAATAAGACGTTTAGGGATGTATATTTAGATAAATCGATAAAAACTCTTTCATGTCCAAATCAATATCGCAACAATAAACAAAGATAAAATATCTCTATGAAAAATGTAATTAAAGAGAGTTAATTCGTTAGGCATCTCTATTGATGATGGGAAAGAGGCTTTACGGTATGCCAACAAACATGACAATTTTAGACATAAAAAAGGATCACTCTTATCAGCGTGCTAGAGGGTGAGGGCACCATAATCTTTTTCTTAACAAAAAACAGTGAGAAATTAACAACCTTAATATTATTATTATTATTATTAATTATTCTAACATATATTCTCTAAGAAAAAACAAAAACCAAATTCTACCAATGGCATTCGCATATATTTCCTTTTCTTCTGAGATTTACGAAATAACTAACCAAGGAGGCAATTAATAAAAATACACAACCACAATATCATCAATTATCACTCCCCTTCACAATTACAAACACACATCATCATTTCTAGTCAGAGTCCTCCGTCCGACGAGATGCTGCAAGATCATCCTTCATGTTCATACTCGAACGTTGAACCAAACGCACCAATGCCTCTACCACCTCTGACATTGGTGGTCGGAATTCAGGTTCAGGCTTAATTTCACAAAACAAAACAAAACAACATTGCATATTTCTCAGTACCACAAACTCACTAATTGTTAGCAAATAAAACAATTAATTAAGTTTATTATTCTCACTTGTACACAGAGGGCGATAACATCAGCAAATCTTGAGAGAGACTTGGGTGGGTACAGTCCACGCAAGGCAGGATCCACCATTTTGGCCAATGCATCAATGTCATGCAGCTGTGGAGCAGCCCAACGCACCAGGCATTGCTCAGATTTTGGCTTTTTGCTGAAGATGACACACCAACCAATTTAATTATGTAACAAGAATATTATGTATAGATATTTAATGATTAAGAAGAGAATTGAGAGTCAACCCCACCTGTCATAAGGCTGTCTTCCTGTCAATAACTCCAACATCACCACCCCAAAACTGTAAACATCACTCTTCAGTGTATATGCTGAAGGCTTTGTGCACTCTGGAGCATTGTATCCTGCTCCCAGATTTTGGCTTGTATGCTGAATACCAACAAAATCCAAAGACAATGAAAACTATTAGCACCATGTCCAGTTCAAACTAAGCTTATCATAACAAAATCTCTTATATTTCAAAGCAATAATCACCTGATAAAAATTCGACAAGCCGTTGTCAGCCAGATAAGGATTGAGCTCCAGGTCAAGCAATATATTAGATGACTTGATATTCTTGTGCACCAAAGAAGGAGAACAACCTTCATGGAGATACCTGAATATAATGTGTTGTTCAAATAATTAACAATCATAAGCAATTTAAGGCTTTGCAGACAATTTAATAGGAAGAATGTAAAGTAAATATCCTGGAATATAGAGTACGTGGTTCAAATGTGAGTTTGGTATGTATTGACTTACTCAACAGCCCTGCCTGTGCCCAAAGCAATTCTGATTCTTGTGTTCCAAGTTAGCGGCTTACTGAAGTCATCTGACATGTGTAGAAACTCATGAAGTGAGCCATTCCTGAAGTACTCGTAAATCAATATGTTATGCCCCTGTTCTGTACAATAACCAACAAGTTCAGCAATGTTCGTATGGCGAATCCTTGAGATGTTTGAGACGATTGCTGAAAAACTTTCAGGGGTGTCTCCTTGAAAATGAGAGGAATCAATCTTTTTCACAGCTAACACCTGATAAACACAGAGTAGATGTAATTACCAAAATGCAAATTGCACCATCTTTTCAAAGATTTTAGTTAAAGAACAATCAGCTAAAGAATACCTTTCCATCAGGATATTTAGCTCTATAAACACGCCCAATAGTTCCCTCACCGAGAAGGCGACCCGTTGCAAAATTAGCAGTAGCAGTCTGCAAATCTGCCAAAGAATAAGATGTAGCGCGAGCAGAGGAGCTTCTTTTGGCTTTCAGACGGTTTGCAAACTCGTTGTCATGCAAGGATGTTACTCGATCAGTGAGAGGATCCTTAAGACCGATTGAATTGGTTCTCTGCAGAGGCTTGATATCCACCAGAGCAGGTGAATTGAATGACTTATTCCCTGTCACCAATATAATTTAGTTAGTTAAATTGCCCTTGAATCTAGAAAATGCCAGAAAATGGATACTACTTACCTATGTAGTCTTTGTTGTTATCAGCGTGCAGGTGATCATTAGACAATTCCTGTGATGCAAGGGGGGTGAATGCTCTACGCTGGCTAGCTCTCTCTTCATCAAGAAAATGAGAAGACGGAGAAGATTTCTGTCTCGCAAATAGAGCAATTATAATGGCAAGAACTGCCAATGCACCCAAAACTGATACTGCTATAACGAATCCATTGATCGTAGACTTATTTTCTTCGGATTTGGAAGCATGTTTCTTAGCAACAGGCTTTGTACCAGGAGGGGGAGGAGGCGCTGGTCCACTTGACCACGAATTTCCTCCAGTGCTTAAGGAGAAAAAAAAAAGTTATCACAGAATGTCAGACAAACAACTTGAAGAATTTCAATCTCAAACCAGTGCAGACTTCAGCACCATACTCACTCAGCAATCTCCTTCAACTCCTCGGGGACCCAGCCTGTAAATTTGTTGTTTTCAACATTCCTGAGTAGGATGTATAGCAAAAGCTAATTATTTTTGTAAGATTTCACATCCTTCTATGAGACAATGTGAATCAAACATGAATTGATTTGGTTACGCTTTTAAACTGGTTTACTTACAATTCCTCAAGAGGAAGGTAGACAAGGGAATTTATTGAACCACTGAATTGATTGTTTTGCAGGTACCTATACAAAGAACGAAATTATTCAGAATATCTTTAAACCAGTTACCAACTTATAGATATAAAAGATCTAAAATGTAAAATGTTTGTGCTGCTTACAATTTTTTGAGGTTAGAGAGTGAGCTAAAACTATGAGGAAGATTGCCTGACAGTTTGTTGAAGGACAAATCCCTGTACGCCGCTCGTGAATTAGATACTGAACATATCCACATACTATATTCCCAACACAGTTTCTTTGCTTTTCTTCTTATATGATGATGGGCAATCATGGTACATTCGTTTACCGCGAAAAGAAGCATAAAAATAGTTCCATTTCTTACATGTTAGCGATACTTACATATTTTCAAGTTTGTTAAGTTTCTGAAACATATCGCTTATTTGATTATCTAGCTGATTATGCCCAAGATTTCTGCAACCACCAAGGTATAATCCTTAGAAAATCGAAAAGTGAATATCGGTTAGAAAGTTATGGCACCTGACAAGTAATTTTGCTTACAGTTCCTTGAGTTCACTCATCTGAGAGATTGAATAAGGGACACTACCAGTAAACGAGTTTTTAGAAAGGTCCCTGAAAATGCAGCTCATAATATTAGCATAACTGAAATTGAGGTCATCAATCAAGTGAAATTTGGATATGCAAGTGAACACCACTATGATATAAACAATCTACTAATAATCGAGCTTCAAGTTCATAATTAAAGTAGATTAACAATCTTTACTCATTGAAAAAAGCAGCAGCGAACAAGTGGGTAGAATTCAACATGAATGGAAGAATATTTAGATTTGTTCCAAGTTTTGATTTAAGATGCAAATTGTTTGTGTGCTGATCACTTACAAGTGGCGAAGATTGGGAGGAAGTTGATATGGTATGTTGTCCTTGAGGTTGTTCGAGCTCACATCGCTGTACTAAGAAAAAAGTAGATTTCCTTCAGGTGATGTTATTTTAGCGGTAAACATAACATAATTAAAACGCGCAAGGCCTCACAAGTAGTGAACTGATTTCATGTTTGATAGCTGGTATCCCAATTGTCCATTGAGCCCAAGACCAGATAATTTTCTGCAAAATTTTTAACAGATCCTGTTAAAAATCTTACACTCTCCAAACATAAATGCAAGTATATCATACGCAAAATAGAGTAAGCTACATACATTTCAGTTACAGATGAACCTGAGCATGTAATCCCTTTCCATGATTCGCCACAAGGGTCACCACCACTTGCTTTCCAACCACTCAGTGTCGAAGGAGAATTTAAGCTCGTATACATAATATTAAGTGCAGAAGCTGCAGAATATAATTAATACACTTAGAAAATATCAGAATCTTTAAATGTAACCATTTAGGCATGCTACTTTCCTCATAAAGCCAGTAGAGTCATATATATATATATATATATAAACAGTTATACAAATCAAATGAAAATCTCTCAACTATGCATTAAATGGATACGTAAACATGTGAAAGTTCAAAATGTTTCATCAAAATTGATTTTACATAAGAGAAAAATAGAATTAAACAAGAAGCTAATTACAGAACTCTATAGCGTTGCCATATCATCCTGTGCACATACGAGAGGTGAGGTTCAGGTCTCCATCGCTTCAGTTTTGCAAAGAAAAACTTTTCATTCTATTGAAAAGAAAAGGAAAACCAAGAATAGTTTTGGAAGTGAAATTTTCTTCTCGGTTTTCTGTCAGTTTCATTAGAGACAAACAGGTAGTAATGTAATGAATGATAACAGGAGAAAAAAGTTGTCCCTTATCAATCATATGGAAGTGGTCATTCATTGATGAAACGGAATTAAAAAAATTTGTATGAATGGCCATTACAACACGGATAATTCTTCATAGCACACACAAAGATGCAGTGTATGCAGATGGAAACAAGCAAGAAACCAGTAAAATTGATTTGACAAATATAAAAATATAAAATGATAAAATTACGAGCATACCATCTGTGGAATCGGTCTTTGAAACAACATGAATCGCAAGGATCCCAAGAGAAAAGATGAAGAATCCGACAAGAAAATTATGACACATTTTCTCTCCTTACATATAAAAAAAAAAAAAAAAAAAAAAGGANAAAAAAAAAAAAAAAAAAAAAAAAAAAGGAGAAGAAGAAAAAAAAGGTGATAAAAAAAGGCTATGAAATCTAAGTTTCTTTTTTTTTTTTTTTTTTAAATCGTATTCTTCCTCCAAAACAAAATTGGGTTCCTTTTTTCCAATCTTTTTATTTTCCTCTAAGGAGTTTTTATATTTTTTGTTTTCCTTTGAAGAGTTTTTAGTTTTTTTTTTTTCCGCCTTGGAATGGTGGCTAAATTTGGAGTAGAAGAATCATAAGTGCAGCTAAAAATGGTGAAGAAGAGAAAGAGAGTTGCATATTTTTGCATGGCCAGCGAAAGGTAAGGAGAAGTGGAGAAATGAAAGCTGTCAATATTTTCCTGACTTTGACTTCTTTGCCCTCACACCAACAAATTTTCTTGCCCTTTGAATACTTCGACCCAAATCACCAACTAAACAACTTCATCTATTTTCTCATTTATAGAATACACTACTATATTAAAGAGTTCATGATGTAGAACAGTTTGCTTTGGATTTGTTGGTCTGCTCTAATACTGATGCATATCCGAACATGCATTTTCCATGTGAATGAGTGAGTTCTAGCTTAATCATCCAACCATGAAAACTTAATTGAAACTTCAAATAAAACACTCCAAATAAAGACTAACTAACTCCTATTCAATTCAACAACAACCACACAACAACCCTTCTAATATTCAATAATAAACTTCAACACAAGGATAGATGAAAAACTTACAAGATAAATAGATAGATAAGTGCCAATTTGAACTTCAAGCA
>JANKKC010045164.1:0-30715 GCA_026225755.1 Bursera bipinnata
ATATATATATATATATACACATATATATCAGACATCATTATCCTGAAAAGTAAACTATTTACGAAAAACAATAATAAGCTTAGAAGGCAAACTAAACAAAGAAATTATTTTATTCTTTGCTAAAGTAGATGACCTCAAAAATCAGAAAATTCAGTTTTTATACTACATACAAAAATCATTTGAACCTGAAAGGAACAAGACAGCAGCAAGTAAGGACAGTTGCAAGTAGCAAAGAGAAGTTAGAAAGGGAAAGAAAAAACACATATGAAGTTGTGTGCAACAAGATTAAGGTTTATTAAAGCGAGTGAGAGACAGGGGAAGCCTCTATCGATAGCATAAACATCAAACTACCAGGACATATGATTCAAACTTTGGAAGATAAAATCTATGTACCTTAAGCACACTTTGAACTGAAGTGGCAGATTCAAATTCTACGAAGCCGAAACAGTTTCCTGTTTGCTGTAATATGAAGTTCATCAACATGTGAGTATTATGTCAATAAATAGAACAGCACAAAATACTCTTGAAACATACCTTCTGACTTCTAACTTGAATACCATCTGTTTTAATAGGCCCAAATTGCTCAAAAATCACCTTAAGTTGTGCAACTGTTGCATTATCAGGCAAATTTCCAACAAATATGGAGTGACCCTTAACTGCAGAATATAAAAGGAAAAATATTAAAAAAAGGTGGAGTTCAGAAAAAGCTGTATGCAGTGTTTTAAAAGGCGCTAGGCGCTCCTAAGACGGCAGCCCGGGGCCTAGAGCCTAGGGGGCCTAGGCGGGGACTAGGTGGGAACTAGGCGGGGCTTAAAAATTAGGTTAAAGGTTTGAGGGGTTAAGATGAACTTATAGAAAGTTTAAAGGTTAAAGGTTAAAGGTTAAAAACTAAAAACTTGGGGTTTTAAGAACTAAAGTTATTAGCAGGCCCCAGACGACGTTGTTTTGGGCCTATATAAAAAAACTTAAATATACGTAAAACAATGTTGTTTGGGTGTTTCATTTGAAAAAAAAAAAAAAAAAAAACCCNTGGGCCTATATAAAAAAACTTAAATATACGTAAAACAATGTTGTTTGGGTGTTTCATTTGAAAAAAAAAAAAAACCCTAACGAATGAATCGCCAGCCCCCGCTTTCACCGCCTAACCCTACCCAGTCGCCGATCAGCACTGCCCAGTCTGCCGGCCGCCTTGACTTAGCGCCTATTCCCTTTTCCGAGCGCCACCCCTCTGCCTAGAGACTAGTATCCGACGGCGGCCGCCTTTTAGATTACTAGTTGTACAACATATATTTATTTCAAATCACAGTAGATACCATTCCACCAACTTATTAGAAATTAAATTAAAACCTGTAATATTATTGTTTCTCTCCACAGTATTGTTGCTACTAGGAGTTGATGCTACAGGTGCTGCAGTTCCCTGTGATTGTTCAACAGGTTTAACAGATGGAACCCTCGCAACAACAATAAACGGAGCATTACTCTTGTTCAAATCATGTACCTGAAACCACAATTTTAAACATAAATTTCAATCACCAAAATACTTGCAAGATGAGAATACACATGAGCGCACCACTGATGCAAATGATTTCTTCGGAGCTTCCTCTTGGGTTTTAGAAGCAGCTGTCTCTGAGACCAGACGAACATCATTCTTACTTGAAACAACCGGATGCTCTGCAACAATGCTTTTCTCGGCCACCAAAACCTTTCCATTTTCCAAGGGATGACTAGCTTCTTTGCTGTTTTTAGTGTCCTCATTCACAGGAGTTGTGTGATTTGACACAGGGTGATTGGGAACATGAGCTGGCTCTGTAATAATGATATCTTAATCCATTTCCAAATACATTGATGAGAAACTAATGCTACAATGTAAATCAAAAGAGAGAAATATTTAAAATACAGTGCAGGACAGAAAGCCTACCAAGATCTGCAGTCAAAGGAGCTGTTGGAATATTTTTATCAGCATCATTAATTACTACCCCAGTAGATTGTTCCTTTCCTTTCTCTTCCATTTCATCGACGTATCTGAAAATATCATTTAAGACAAAGAATCCTTTGTCTTGTGGGGCCAGGAAAAATGATTGAGTAAACTTTCTTCTCCCATTGTCTTTCCCAATCAAACAACCAGTTACCAGGATAATCAATCCATTATTATACGAAGCTTGAGCATCAGCCGAAAATATCTGGACCTTAAAATTCTGGTAATCCATGGAGAGGATCTTGTCATTAATGCCCTGCTCGAAGAAACACCAATTCATTACAAGCTATTACATGAAAAAATTAAATAAAAGGCTGTATGAATTTACTACAACTGAAATATGTACAAGCTAAACATGAATATGTTTTAGTGTAGTGCAGGTATGCCCTTGCTTGCTTGAAATTGTATGAAAATAACAATTAGAAATTGCAACTATTCCTGCACATAACTTACTTTGATGGTCGTCACCAAGGTCATAGTTCCACAAGGGTCTGGCCGACTTAGGTTGCTTGATTCTTGATAAAATTTGTGAACCATATCGGGAGATTGATGAAGAATACAGTAATATTGCTCCACAAAGGCATTCCCCACTACTTCTGGGCTTAAGGCAGAAGAATCTGCCTGCGTCACCATATCTACAGCTATAGAATATTATCAAAAAACCATGCAAAAATAAGTAACTATCTTTTGAGATTCCAAAAGAAAGAACATCATGAAAAGTAAGATACTATAAATAGAGAAAGAACATCATGAAAATTGAGATACTATAAATATTAGATTCGAACAATTTTCACAATTTTAAATTCATCAGAGATAGCCAAAATGTAACAAAATCGAAAAGCATTTAGTGGAAAAACCTAAATTAATTAAAAATAAAAAATAAAAAATAGAACAATCTCAACTGCAGGACTGAGCACAGAAATAACTTCTTCAAACTTATCAAATTACATTCGAACTAAAGGCTTAATCTAAACCCTGAAGACTGAAACCCAAATAAAAAAAAAAAAAATTTTTTTTTTTTTGGGGTAACTTCAAGCCTACACGTATCTTTCACATCTATTTCAACTAAATAACATGTAACAGACATATGAATCACCAAAACCCGCTTTGATTTGTTATCAAACTAAGTTAACTGGAAGCTCATACTGCATATACAGAACTTAACAAAACAAGCCGCCCTGATTTCTTCACCAACATATATCCCCCAAAGAAACATAATTCGAAGATAGAGCTTTCTTTTAGAGCTTCATTAATGTACACACAATGCAATCATCACCTTAATTAAAATTGTCTAATTTTAATCATACGTTACTAAAATCCAAAAACATTGAAAACTATAACTAAAACCATAAAATTCGCATCCTAACACCAGAAGTCTCGTTCTTTAATTCAATCATATACATTATCCAGGTAAAACAGATAACTTTCCATCAAACCAAACACAAACGCAACAAAAGCAGAAAAAAACAACTACTTACGCAATAGCAAAGTGAAGCACAACACTAGATCTAAACAGAACCACCCTAAATTAATTAAAAATTTAAAACAAATCAATGCACAACGAATCAAAAAAAAAAAAAAAAAAAAACTTTGGAGAGATTAAAAAATAATTTAAAAAAAAAAAAAAAAAAAAACTTTGGAGAGATTAAAAAATAATTTAAAAAAAAAAAAATAAGAGAAGAGGGGTACCTCGTACTTAGAAACAGCTTTTGTGTCAAGGACGGAGAGGGATGTGAAACGGGTCCAAAGATTGACGAGATTTTATAGAGGATTTTTAGGAGACTTTTTAAATCATGTACTTCCCTTTCCAGTTTCTTATTATAATGTTGGAGGGAAATCTCTTATTTATTTTTTTTTTTTTTCTTAATCTTTAATTTCCATATTTCTCATTTTGTTTTTACTCCACTCTTTTGATTTTGTGGGGCCCAGAGATTTTATGGCTGTGATTCGAATTAGTTGATGGATTGGGAATTGATTCTCAATGGACGGTTCTGATTGCTGGGATAGACGGAACTTTATGCGGTCCGGTGGTGTTGGATGGTTGGAGTTTGGTAGGGTTAGTAAGTGCTGGAGTGAAACGCCCCATATACAGAGGTGAAAGTATTATCGATTTTTTTATTAAAAAAAATTCATTTACAGACAGTTACCGTTTCTAATAGTTGTCACATTTCTTATAATTTTATATACTAAAAAAATTGTAATTCTTGAAAAATACTAATATTATTTAGAGTAGGACTATGAAATTTGAGACATAAATTTTTTTATATAATTTTACATTGAAAAAGATTATTTATTTGTATTTTTTGAAATTTTAAGTTAATATAGGAGACCATTCGGGAAAATAATATCGAAGAATAGAGACTAGAGATTAGAAAATTTTATGGATCTTATGTTAGGTGAAGAGCGTTGTTGACATGTGGAATGGTAGGTAAAAATCCTTAGATTTCACAAAAGTATTTAAATGCCTTTAAATTATCCTTTTTAATTGTATAAATTAAGATAAATGTTTTTTTGGATAATATCAAATACTACCCTTGTATTTTGACATAATTTTAAGTGGAAAGCACATTTGACACTTTAATTAATTAGACCCCGAGATTTATCCAAAATTATCAACAAGTCTTTTATATTAATTGATAGAATAATTTAAGAGAGAAAAAGACTATTATGCCTCTCTTCTGTTACATTTTCTAAGAGACAATATCAAACACCACCCTCATATTTTGACCTAATTTTAGACAAAAAATATGTATGATACTTTAATCAATTAAACCTTTGAAGTTTATCGAAGATCATCAACAAACCATTTCCGTTAACTGATAGATTAACAAAAAGGAGGAAGAGACTACTATACCCCTAATTAAGTATAGCTCAAATACAACACGTTAAACACTCTATAAAAATATGAAAAGACCCTTGAAATATAATAAATATAAAAAAGCCTTAAAATACACATATAAACTTAAAAATTTTGATTTTGTCCTTGATTAAAATTTCAAATTTAAAAGAAAAAACCAAAGTCATACACAACATTTGCATTATAAAAATAAAAATCAAATTTGAAATTTTATACACAATAGGCTTATCAAAATTTTTATAGTCATAAAATTTCAAATTTGATTTTTTTTTATAATACAAATATTGTCTATGACTTTAATTTTTTCTTTTAAATTTAAAATTTTAATTAATGAAAAAATTGAAATTTTTAAGTTTATATGTGTACATCAAGACTCTTTTATGTTTATTATGTTTTAAAGATATTTTTATATTTTTATAGAGTATTTAAAATATTATATTTGAGGTAGACTTAACCAAGGGTATAATAGTCTCTTTTCATTTCTGTTACTATATCAGTTAATGAAGAAGATTTATTGATGATTTTTGGTAAATCTCAGAGGTCTAATTGATTAAAGTGTCAAATATATTTTCCATATGAAATTAGGATAAAACATGAGGGTGGTATTTGATATTGTCTCGACCTTTTGCTTGTCCTTAAAAATTATCCTAATATATTTACCAAAAATAACTTCTTCTGCTACTCCGTTACTTAACCGAAAATGTTAATTGATGATTTTTAGTAAACATTAAAGGTATAGTTGATTAAAGTGTCAAATATATTTTTCGTCTGAAATTAAGCCAAAACATAAGAATACTATTTGGTAGAGTTCTCGTTTGCTCTCTTTTTTGGGGTATTTTTTTGAACCCCCCATTAAATTTTTTTTTTATTAAAGCAAGCATCCCACTTAATCAAAACTAATATTGATCTCCTAGAAATTTAATATCTATTAGTTATATTTAATAGTGCTACAGTAAATACTCAGAATAAATACATAAACACTTATTTGATATATCCAAAAATAATAAATTTATCCATTTTATTAGAAAGTAACATAAGGACTCAAATTTTTAAAATCCTTTAAAACTAATTAACATTGTGAGGGTATTATCGATATTTTATTTACGAAAGTAATATAAAATATTTAAAAAATTAATAAGAATTTACAAGAATTAGCAAAAATATATTTCATCTACTAGATAATATTTATAAATTTTAATAATTTTAATAAATTAAGCAAGTATATTATTTTCTAAAAAACTAAATAACTTTAGTAAATTTAAATAATAAAATTATATTTCAGTTACTAAATAATTTTAGTAAATTAAGTAAGTAAATTTTAGTAAAAAATTTATTAAAACTAAATAATTTTAGTAAGTGAACTTACTTAGTAAATTTAAAAAAAATAATTAACAAAAATTATTTAGTGTATCAAACATATCTTTATTACTTTTTTAAATTTTTATTAATTTATAAATATTTTATATTACTAAAGTAATAAAATATTTTATATTACTTAAGTAATAAAATATTGACAATGCTCTTACAATGTTAATTAATTTCAAAGGATTATAAAAAATTGGACCTTTAAATTACTTTATAATTGAGTGATTGTGTTATTTTTTGATATATTAGAATAATATTTTTGTATTTATCTTAAGTATTTATTGTAGTACTGTTAAATATAAGTAATAAAAGTTAAGTTTTTTAGATGTTAGTGTCAGTTTTGGTGAAATGAGATACTTGCTTTTATAAAAAAAATTTAACGGGTGTTAAGAGGAAATAGAGGGACTTTTTTTTTGGCCTAAGTAATGAACAGTAGCATTCATAGAGAGATTGGAGTGCATTGTTCTTGTCTTACATATTCAGTTTCGTTGACTTGATTGTCAGAGAATCAAAAACGATGAAACAACCGACGATCCTTGACATTGTCTTTGTTTTGCAGCCATTAAATGCTTAAGAAAGCTGAGGAACCAAAATCCTGAAGTTGCAATACCCAATATCCCAAAACCTATAACATCGAGCAACCTTTTCTACCCAAATCCTTGTTCATTCGCCTACTTTCAACATTCAAGTGAAGATCATTTAACCACGTGTTTGCTTCTAATTGGTTAATAATTTCCACCATCAACAAATACATTTTAAAAGAAATATAGGAAATATCTTTAGGTTGGAATTCTATTAAATTTTCTTATTCTCTGTGGTATTTTATTTGAATTTTTATCCTACAAAATAACAAATGAGGGTGTCATTGTTAATTTGTAAGAACATTTGAGTTATTGGAATTTATTATATGCCTTAGGGGCGTCAAGGTAAGTTAGGTTGATGTTTTTAATTATTAAATATGAACATGATTAACAAAGGGGGTAAATCTTGGAAAAAAAGAGGCAAATGCCAATGCTTTAGCCTTCAGTGATATGGTATATGGTGCTCCTCATCATGGTTTGGGATTATAGCTAGCAGCAACTAGTTTAACTAGTTGAACTTTTGGAATCAAATTCACTTCCAGCAAGATTTGAGCATCGAGGAATTGTATGTAAAAAGGAAAGAGATCTAAAAGATCTTCTTTTTCGAATGTTCTCTTTAAAAACATAATTTGTATGAAGATTAGTTCCGGCGAGGATCGAACTCGTCACCTTTTGCTTACGAAGCGAACGCATTACCCCCATGCTACAGAAGCCAACCTTCGTTAATGTCAAAGACTCCATTTAATTTTTTAATAACTAATAAAGGTTGTTTATTCATTCCACCCCACCGCCAAGTGCAGACTCGATACTTAGAGCGAAAATCTTCAAAAAACTGTACGTCAGCAGCGTCACAGAGTCGCAGGTTTTTGAGGTGGCTGACCAAGAAATGTGTGGAATCGCTTTGATAATCTATGGCCTTCGCATCGACTTATCATCTATCCTTGTTGATGCCACATCTCCAAACTCTCGCCAAGTAAGTTCCATCTCTTTCTACCCAAACCACCCCACAAAAAAAAAAAAAAAAGCTTTCTTTTTGTTGTTAAGGAAGTGCTTTTGTTGGTGCAGGAGCTGGTGTTTTCTGTGGATGATCTTAAAGCAACGCTACGGAGAAGAGGCCCTGATAGCTTGGGTTGCAAGAAGCTTTTTCTATACTCAAACACTTCAACTGCTATCCAGGACCAACGAATTGTATCTGTTGCTGAGGATTGCGTCTCTGCTTCTTTGAATCATAAGGTAGAACTGCTTTTTATTGGCGCCACTTTACAGCTCAGAGGGCTCAATCCTATAATCCAGCCATTGCAGGATGCTTCTGGAAATATTCTTGTTTATAATGGTAAGCATAAAATTTGAACTGACTCAAATAACTTACTGGCCTTCAATTTGTATGACTTGGGCAATTCTGTATTACTGCCCGTGTCTTGTGTAATGCTTGTTTAGTTTTTCTTGCGGATGTTCATTGACTTGGATAATAATCGTTTTTGTATTTTGAAGGGGAAATATTTGGAGGGCTTTGTGTGGAGAGTGATAGCAATGATGCTGAAGTTCTTATGCATATTTTGGCACAGTGCTGCTCCCGCAACTCAAATAGCGATGCAAGAACTTGCTATTGCAAAGGAAATGAGAAAAGTTCTATTTTGGATGTTCTTTCAGCAATTAAGGGTCCATGGGCGCTAATCTATTGGCAGGTAATTTGAGTGGTAAGTTTCTTTATGTTGTGATTCTAAGTTGAAAAGAATCTCTCACTTCTGGCATCTTGTTTCTGAAGTTTTAATTTAATTATCATGTATAGGATAGTTCGAAAACCCTGTGGTTTGGTCGAGATGCATTTGGTAGGCGGAGCCTGCTTGTTCACTGGCCAACTGTGGAGGACCCTCGGCTTTTGCTGTCTTCTGTGTCACCTCCATCTTCTGTTGAGCAAACTCTGGGTATGTTATGTTTGTTAGAGCATTGCTCATTAATTATCATGTTCTTGTAATTCATTTTTTGTTGTTTATTGCATTGCAAATGGGGTTAAATGCAATAAAAGTAAGCAGATTTCATAGCTTTTAAGATTGCAGTTGAAAACAACAGTGTCCTGTTAAAATTATCAAATTGGGGGGCAAGAAAATTTTCTACTTCTAGGTTGAAATCTATTGTTATCATCATTAATGTAATTTTCTTTCTCCTTTACTTTCTGTAACAATTTCTTTTTTCGCTTCAGATTCTGAATCTGAAAATGGAACTTGCAAGCTCAACTTCTGGGAAGAGCTTCCATGTGGGATATACAGTTTATCCATGGATGTCTCGAATGTGGATGGAAATTTTGTAGGTGAAGTCACAAAACACGAATGGACCAATCCCATGCTTAAGGGGCTGATTAAGTGGGAGAGAATTTTCGTTGAACCTAAACCTGGAGAGTTACATCTTTCCGGTTGCCAGTCTCATAAAGGGCAAAACATACATTCAACATGTTCAGATACGAAATCATCTGAATCAGGTGATAATCATATGAAAAAGCTGCACGTGAAAATAATGCATTTCAATTAGTTTAATTGAATGATTAAGATAATTTGATAATTGAAGGCCTTTTTTTTTTTGGGAGACTAGGGCCTATTCAAGATGCAGTTTCAGTGACAGTGCAGAAAGTGCTGAATGCTTTGAGAAAATCTGTGATGCGACGGACTTCATTGCATACAATATTTCAGGTTTGTTGTAATCGTTTATGTTCTTGAAAGATGTATTTGGGTGAAAATAACTTTATGAAACTATTGAGGAGATATTTTTCCTTTCTTTGGACGAATAAATCCTTAAAAAAGTTCTTTCATAACATGCAAGATGTTTTCTTCAATTTGAAATTTTTAGAATATATATATTTAAATTTTTGAGGTGTTCTGTATACCTGTTGCGGCCTTCCCCTTAACGGAATATTTATATTTTAGATAAAATTTATGAACAATATGGTTTTTTATAAAATAGTGTTATCTTAACTTATGCATGAACAGTATGTTTTATTATGAAATATTGTGATCTTAACTTATGCCTTGAGGGCACATCTAGGGAAGTTTAAAAATATTAAGTAATAAATGTAATATTATTATTAAAGATTTTTCATTTTTTGGTTTAAAAGTGATGATAACTTCCTTAAATGGTAAAATATAATTTATTACGTATAATCTTAAACTTCTTAAAATTTTGTGAGAGATGATTCAGTTAGAGTGGTATATATTCTTTATGACTGCTAGTGGGCTGCATTGTAGTTGTTGTTTTGTTTGACGTATTTAAATTCAGTGAGCTTCATCTAGGTTGTATTTGATATTGCTCTGTTAACTTGCATTTGAGTGCATAGGCAGTTACATGTGACATCCGACAAAAGGAACTTGCTCCGGTGGCGGTGCTTTTTTCTGGGGGATTGGATTCTATGATACTTGCTGCATTACTAAATGAGTGCCTAGATCCCGGCTGTAAGTTGCATTTTCTTTTTCTTTCCTCTTTATGTTCTGTGTGGGTTAATTAAATACTCTCTTTTTTTGGGACACTTCTTAGCTTACGGAATCGTAACACTGTGGCATGTTTATTAATTTTTTGTCCTATCTTTTTATTCTTTTAAGAAAAATGAAGGCTCTTGGGTCCTATAAACCACTAATTTAGGCTCTTAGAAATTCTCTATGTTGAGTTTTTATTGTTTTCTTGACTAGAAATCCATGTATTGAGTTCTGTCTTCTTTTTGTTTGTTAATCTTTTGCTATTTTCTTGTCCAAGATTATTCTTTGTCTGCGGTTGTTAGTTATTTGGGTTTATTGATCTTAGGTTAAGATCTTAATAGACCAAGGAACATAAGGGAGCTAAAAAGCTGGAGGACCTGTTAGATTTTTGTATTATGGATTTTGTGTGTGCAATTTTTGGCTGAGTGATTATCTCATTGTATTTTATTTATTTTTTGGTTGGCAGATGAGATTGATCTCCTTAATGTGAGCTTTGATGGTCCGCTCGCTCCTGATAGAATCTCTGCCAGGGCTGGTGTAAAGGAACTGAGAGGAATTGCACCTTTAAGAAGGTACAGCTTGACTTTTTTTCTATTTGGGTCTAATATTTACTAATTACATTTGAATTTCTTAAAATATTTTATATTTCATGCAGTGAGTTACAAACTGCTTTGGATTCAATTCATTGGTGATTATATGATTCATGTCCGTGTTGACCATATCTATATTGGTCATAAATTGTTCTCTTCTCTCTCATGTAGTTTTAAAGTCAAGACTTACCCTGACCCTGCCCTGTTCTGCAGTTTAACACTTAAAGAGTGGAACCCCAAAGGTCAATTGAATTAAATATCTTGCTTACCGTGTTTCTTATTGTCAATCCTAAATGGGTTTGTGAATGCAGGTGGAAGCTTGTGGAGATAGATGCTGATTTGTCAAATTTGACTTCAGAGACAAAGTATGTCATGTCTCTCATAAATCCTGCTAACACCTACATGGTACAGAGTTTTATTCCATAAACGAGTTGAGTTTAATTAATGTCTGTGATAAGGTTTTCTTTTATTTTCAAGGAAGTTTTTAACTAGTTATGTCTTCTTCTCTAATTAATGTTCCATGTAAATATCTGATTTTGAAGGCTAGCATGTATGCATCTACTGGGTAGTTTTGCTGCTTCTTATCTTTTTTTTTTTTGTAACCTTTGCCTATATGTGGTTTTACCTTTTGCTTCAGATCTCCTATGGCACTATTTGATTTATAAAATTGTTTTTCCCCTATGCTTAGATGATAATCAGGATAGTCATTTGTCAGATATACGTGTCTGCTACTTTATCTGTCCAAGTGAATGGAAATTGATATACTGCTTAATGTTCAGGACTTGAATATAGGAATAGCTTTATGGCTGGCTGCTGGTGGTGACGGCAGGTTGTATGAAGGAATCACCAGTAATGATGATGAGCATCACCAGGGTGTTAAGTATGTCTCTAAGTCCAGGATCATTCTGGTTGGCTCTGGTGCTGATGAGCAATGTGCTGGCTATGGTAGGCATAAAACGAAATATAGACATGGAAGGTATGTATATGTTATCAATGAAGAAATAAACATTGTTTTCAGACTTAAATAGTTCAAGCTCATGTGCACATATGGAGAATAATTAGGTCGGACCAAGTTAGGTCAATTTAATTCCTGGTTAATGTAAGTACATGATAAATTTGTCTTCATACATCATTTGGTAAATTGTAGAAAAATACATTTCTGTTCTGTGCTACCTGCACTGGTGGTTTGTAACTTTCATTTTAAATGCTGTCTTCAGTTGGCTTGGTCTACATGAGGAAATGAAATTGGACATGCAGAGAATTTGGAAAAGAAATCTAGGGAGAGATGATAGATTATGTGCGGATAATGGCAAGGAGGTATTGTTAACTACTTGAACCAATTTACTTTTTGACCCCTTATGTTGCATATCAACCATCTAATCATTTGCTTTCAGCAGGCTAGATTTCCTTTCTTAGATGAGGATGTCATAAGGACTTTGCTTGATATTCCTTTGTGGGAGATTGCTAACCCAGATCAACCAAGTGGAACAGGTGATAAGAAGATTCTGAGAGAGGTCAGTGCTATTTCTTAAAGATTTTTATATCATTTGCTTTACATTAAACAAGCTATTAAATTGTTTCTGTCTTGTTTCTTGAAGGTTGCAAAAATGCTTGGCCTGCATGGAGCTGCAATATTGCCAAAAAGAGCAATTCAGGTAGCCATTCTTGCTATTGAATTATAAGCTTAGTAAACATATTTTGAGCGTCTTATTCAAACTTTAATTTGCTATTCTCAAAGGATGCCATGTTATCAGCATCTTATTATTTTGAGCAATAATAAAGCAACTTGGTGGGAAGAAGTCATTCAGAATAAGAGAATGGATCTAATCCATTTTGCTTTGCTGGTATAGTTTGGTTCGAGAATTGCAAGGGAATCAAATCGGAAGAATTTTGGAAGTAACCGAGCAGCAAACCAGGCATCAGCAGGAAGTGTAGTAATTCGCAAGCAAAATTTGATTTGATCATTGTTTATCCATGATGGATTCTTGATCCTATTATCCTTTCACCCATAAATTGATTTATTGATAACACTGTTGACCATGACTGCCAACAGCATGGCGTTGAAGGTTTTGAAACGGTTAAGTAGAAGGGGACTGAGAAAAGATTTCTGACGAAGTAGTTAGATGCTGTTTAACTCACAAGTTTGAGGTTGAAGGGGTACTTTTGACTAGTCTGTAACCCCACTTCTCATCAAGTTCAATTTCACAGGAATCATTACTTTATTACCATCGGCCTCAGCTAAAAGTTACACTGGTGGCCTTTCGTATTTCTCTTCTTGGTTGAAGAGTGTAACCATTTGTTTCCTTTATAAGTTATGAGAAAGTTCTGAATCATTTGATTGTAAAGATTGTTTTGTTTCTTTTTCATGACGCATTCCAAGATTTAGAAAAGTCAGATGATATTATTATTTGCAGTTATCTGGAGCGTCACTAACTGGAATTATAAATGTTTTCATCGAGTGATAGAAACCTAGTTTTGTTGTAGGAATAAAAAAATATATGAACAGTTTATTTCTCCGAGTCTTGGGAAATATACGATACAAAAACCTTTAGATCTATACTCTTTAGCAATTTCTAAATTTTCTCAAAAAATATTATTTGATCTATACGTATGATTAATCTTAGAAGATTTATTACCTGAGTATCTGCTTTTAAGATTGTAGCTGATTATAAAAACAAAAAATTAAATGGACTAAATGAAGTTAATTCGTTACTGTCTCCGCAAACACAATCATGGCTAAGTATTCCAATTTCATGTATATTTCACGGACCAGGAGAGCTGATAATAAACAAATAATACAGCTTGTTTAACAATCAACAAAATTTTTCTCAGCATATTTTTCAGGTAATGGCTAGTTCAATTCGAGTTTGATTTGTTTGCATGAAAATATATTTTGCAGCAGCGAGTAATGCAATGCTCAAAACACATGTTGTAACTGAAAGCACTGGACTCAGGGACTTCCTTTTGGACATGCTTTCACTTTTGACACTAGACACTGCGCTGGAAGATGTCTGTGATCGGATCTTCATATATGATGAATATGAATCAATTTCCTCCCTTGTTAATGCTGGTTTTAGTGAGTCCTTTACAGCCTGGAAATGACGATTGCACACAATGGTAGCAGACATGTTTTCTCTCAGAGCTACAATTCCAGCTTCCCGACACAGACCCTCCAGTTCAGCCCCAGTGAAAAGTTCAGTATCTTCTGCTATTCTTCTGAGATCAACATCATATGCCACTTTCATGTTACGTGTATGCACATGAAGTATCTCATATCTAGCTTCTAAATCAGGTGGTGGTACATAAAGCACCTATGGTTTCATAGAAATTGAGAAAGTTAACATGACTTTAAAGCAATTGTGTACATACCCTCACACTATGATCAGAAAGGGAAACAGCTTAATTTGATAGAGCACCATCTTACCAGATCAAAGCGTCCAGGGCGCATAAGAGCAGCATCAATTGCATAAGGACGATTTGTAGCAGCCAAAACAAGAATTCCCTGAATAAATACAAAAAAAAAAAAGGAGCAAAAAAGGAACATAAAGTCAGAATACAGCAAGACATTAGTGTACATATTACCAATTCTAACAAAAATCGTTTCAAGATATATAAACAATAAAAGTTACAGGGTGAATGATTACTTTAGCCTGTTCTAAACCATCCATTTCAGTCAGCAAAGTAGAAAGAAGCCTCTCTCCAACTGTAATGTTACTGCTTGAACTCCCACCTCTGCCATTCATGGAAAATAAAAACATTATACATCTCAAACTTGAAAATCTGCAAGCCCATGCAAATGATTCTATAAATTTTATTTTTCATTAGACTGACATTCGCAAATTTGCATGCACAACATATTATAAGAAGCTCAGGAACCAAAATATTTTCCTGAGAGAATAAGAAAAAATTTTACTCACATAGTTTAAGGTTGCATATATCATAAACATCTTTAACAAAATAGAGTTAAAAAGAGCTGAAAGAAAAAATGCTGATTATTAAAGAATGTGAAAGCTGTCATCAGAAGTTAATATATCTAAATTCCAAAAATTGAGGAAAAAGAATCATAAGGATAGTCATATGTAGCTTTGATTGAACGGACTCAGATTTAAATCAAATAATGTAATTTAACTACCTCTTGGCAGCGACAACATCAGCTTCATCAAAAAATATTATGCTTGGAGCTGCTAGGCGGGCCCTCCTAAATGTATTACGCAACAAAGCTTCACCCTCTCCAACATACATTGAATATAATTCTGCACCACTAATTCACAGTTTAAGAATATTAGAGATGAGACACATAACTTGTTTATAAATAATAATCAAAGCTTCACAATTTCAATACTTACAGTGAAAGGCTATTTCGTTATCAAATAAGAAAAAAAAATCATATGGGACAAGATAAATAAACCCACAGACAAGCTTAAAGTCATGGCAGGTAAATGAATCCTTTCAGATAGCTATAATAAATTATCAAACCTCAAGGAAAAAAAAGAAGCTTGAGCAGCATGAGCAGCAGCTTTAGCAAGGGTGGTCTTTGAGCATCCGGGAGGTCCATGCAGGAGAACTCCACGTACAGGTGAAACTCCCATCCTCGAAAATGCAGCAGAATGTTTAATAGGCCACTCAACAACTTGTTGAAGCTTTTTCTGTAGATAAATAAGATGACCTAGATCTAAGTTTGGTAAGCATTTTAGTATGAAATAAATGTGTTAAGTTACAGACCTTCAAATCTCTTAGTCCTCCAATATCTTCCCAAGAGACTTTGGGGATTTCTACAGTAACACCTCTTGTTATACTTGGACCAACCACAGATCTTGCATGCTTCCAATCATCCATTGTTATGATAAGCACACCAGCGCATTCATTTGCATCTGAAGACCTTTTAATTGCAGACATGGTAGCCTCACGACATAAAGCTTCTAAATCAGCCCCAACATATCCAGTGCAAGATGCGGCTATGGCTTCTAAATCAACATTCACATCCAAAGGAATCTTCTTTGTGTAGAGCTGAACAAATTAGTACAAGTAACATTACGGCTTTACACCCATATACTACCCTCAGCCCAACACTGAAACTAGTTGACAAAAATAAATTATTAACATATTCATGATAGGCAGCACTTTTAGTTTCTGGGAGACGTCGCTGAAAACAAGATCCCAGAGATTAGGTAAAAAATTTCAAAAGATTCTAACCTTGAGTATTTCAAAGCGTTCCTCTTCAGTAGGTGTAGTTACTTCAATTTCAGCATCAAAACGCCCTGACCTTCTAAGTGCAGGGTCAATTGCATCCACTCTTTGTAGATTCAACAAATAATACAAAACTCAATTCAGTTGCATTTACCAAAACAAATGATAAAAGATCCAACAGAATTAAACCTATATACATGCGGAATTAGACTGTCATTTGTAAAATATTACATGATTTCTAAAAGCACAAATCAATGGACAGGTAGGCTATATATTACCATACCAGCTAAGAGAACTTAACAACCCATCACATATTGCAGGTATTTACAAAATTATCATATTCCATTGAACTTTAAAAAATGAGTTCACATCATTAAATTCAGAGAAATCACCCCATGTTATACCCATACAAAAGCACATCTATGAATGATATATACAGTAGAACAGCATCTCAAAGTATAATGGTATTCTATTTCTATCATATTCTAGTTTAGTTTGCCCCAAGCTATAAAAATCTATAGAAGTAAAAGCTGCCAAAATCTATCTACTAAGATTATCCTACTATTTGAAAATTTAAAAGAATACAAAACCTGTTTGTTGATGCAACCACAACAACGTGCGAAATAGATGTTGCTGAGGGCTTGTTGGAATCCATTAGTGTAAAGAGCTGAGAGGCCACACGAACATCTTGTTCCCGTCTGCATTGAAGTGTAACTTAAATATGTAACACATCAATATAGAAAAATATGGGCACCAAATACAAGCAAAATAAAAAAGAGAAAGATACGTAACACATCAATATAGAAAAATATGGCCACCGAATACAAGCAAAATAAAAAAGAGAAAGACAGGTGAATCTTTCTAAAACAAAGTTTTAGAAAACTATAACAGATTCTTTATCTTCCAATTCCTGTAAACTATATGCTTGCAGGCTTTATTCCAGTCGATGGGAAAGCAAGATAAAAATTAAAAGATGAGTTGTGATGTACCACACATAGCAACTGTTAGAAATCCGATGTTTCCCGATACCTATGATCACGGCGAGGACAAAGTGCATCAATTTCATCTATAAAGATGACAGCTGGCTCACCCAACATTGCATGCGATGATGCCTCTGCAAAAGCCTCCCGCAAAACTTTCTCACTTTCTCCAACATGTGCTCTGTGAGCTGAATGCGGACTGCAGAGCACACTCGTAAGCCAAAACCATCACATTTACATAAAACCAAAAAAACTCATACAATCTTTAAGACGGTAGCACTAAATACACATCTCACAAATAAATAAATAAATGATAAAGACAAGCACGGACAGAACAAGAATCAAAGCAATGACTGGAAAAGAGTAAGAATTGAAGAACCTGATAATAGTTAAATGAGCATTACATTCCCGAACAACCGCACGTACCAAGCTAGTCTAGAATTGTGAGAAAACTAATTATTACAATAAATTAGAAAAATTACGAGAGTAAACGATCAAATTAATACCTTTCCGGTGCCAGGTGGACCGTACAGGAGCAAGCCTCGAGGCCACTGAGAAGAAGCAACCATTGATCAATATTAAAAGAGCCAAAAAATTAAAAAAAAATAATAATAATAAAAAGAGATTTTTTTTTTAGTAACCTTGAGACCGAGCTTTTGAGCTTCTGAAGAGTAGAGAAGAGGGAAAGTAATGAGTTCTCTTAGAGCTTCCACTGCTTGTTTGTTTCCACCTATGGCATCTTCGGCTCTCCATTCGCTTGCCATCTTGTTGCTGCTGCTGCAACTTGTATAGCTTCCTCGCGTTTCCATTTCACGCAGTCACAGCCGAGACGAGAGCGGGCCGCTCCCCCATTGAGGTTTAAATACTCCTCCTAAAACGAATCGTTTTATTGGGGAAAATTTACCGCTTTGACGTAACGCTGCGTTTAAAAAAAAAAAAAATTTAACTGTCGACGGGGTTTTTCTAAAAATTGAATTTTTAACTGACGTAAACGCCGTCCCGACTCGCGACGGGAGAAGAAAGTATAATAGCGACTTCCTTCTACCCTAGAAGGAAACAAAACTTGGAAGACTTGCGTTGCGTCACCATAATCGCTTTGCATAACGCTGCGTAGAGGAGCTAGCTCTGTCCAACTCCCTTCTCTCTCTGTGTGTTTGTGTGAAGTGGAGGAGATGCCAGCAATGGCTGAGGGCGGAGTCAGTAGCTCCACAAAGACTCACAAGTCTAACTCGAAAGCGATCTCCAATGACTCATTTGCCAGGTCAAAATCTTTTCTTTTATTTTCTGTTTGGCTGCCGGGAAGAAACCTCATCAAAACAAAACCCAAACTTCACTCTTCATTCTCAATAATCAAGTGTCTATCGGATGCTAATGATACGGAGTTTTTATTTTCTAATTTTGGCCACAAAGGAGCTTAATTATTTATTTGATTTAGTGAATGCAATGCAGGAAACAAAAGATTATGCAACAGAGGAAGTCTTTACCTATTGCTTCAGGTGTTGCTTAAATATTATTAGTAGCTTATTATTAAAAAAAAAAAAATCTCCTTTCAGATTATATGCTTATTAACTGTTAATTTTCTTTCTCTTCTAGTTGAGAAACGACTTGTGGAGGAGGTCCATAAAAACGATATTATAATTATTGTTGGTGAAACAGGAAGTGGAAAAACAACTCGTAAGTGATACAGTGTTCTTTTTCATGACAGTGTGTTGGGGTTGTGCATATTAAATTGATATTTCTAACTGTGCATGATGGTTTGTGTTTTGATATAGAACTACCGCAGTTTCTGTTTCATGGTGGATTTTGTCGGGATGGTAAAGTTATTGGAATAACACAACCTAGACGTGTTGCGGCTGTCACTGTAGCAAAAAGGGTAGCCGAGGAATGTGGTACTGAGTTGGGCCAGAGAGTGGGATATTCCATTAGGTTTGATGATAAGACGTCCAGTGCAACAAGGATCAAGTACATGACTGATGGATTGCTACTGAGGTAAGGAGAAAACGAATGTTTGGGCATTTTCTACATTATGTTAACTTTGATATTTGTTGTAGAAGTTTTGGGAAAATTTATGTGGGAAATTGATGTGTTAAAACAATTTTTGAGGAGCATGTTATTGGATGTGTGTGCATATATAGGTTTCTTGTTGGCATTGCTTTAATCTTTTAGTAGAGATTTGTGGTTTTATTTGGATTCGAAAAGAAGATATAGATGCTGAATGTTGTAAGATAAAGTCAGGAAGAAGATTTGTTGGAGATAAAATGTTACACTTTGTTGTAGAGTTGTAATATTTTTCAATTCTTCCCATTTTTGCTCATTCTTCTTCCAAGGTGAAAAAGTTTAACCCAACGAAACTTCTTCATGGATTTTCTATCTGCTCAACTAATATAAGTCTTATATTCTTGCAGGGAGGCACTACTGGATCCATATCTCTCTAGGTATTCAGTCATCATCGTTGATGAAGCTCATGAGAGAACTGTACATACTGATGTCTTGCTGGGCTTGCTGAAAAAGGTACAAAAGGCGAGGTCAAAATCTGTTGATTACTCTAATACTGATGATAAGAAGGCAATCAATGGTATACTACCGGATAAAGAAAATGGTGCTCAGTGCATTAGTACATTCAAGGAAAGCCAAGGAAAAAAATTCCCTCCATTGAAGTTAATCATCATGTCTGCAAGCTTGGATGCTCGAGTTTTCTCCGAGTACTTTGATGGTGCAAGAGCTGTTCATATCCAAGGGCGACAGTTTCCTGTTGATATACTTTATACTCTCTATCCTGAGCCTGATTATATAGATGCAGCTTTAATTACCATATTCCAGGTTATTATTTAGAACTCTGTTGCAGTGCCTTTACTCCCACAGCTCTAATTTTCAAAAAGCTATCATTCTGGGACTAGTTACTACATTAATTTGAATTTTCATCCAATTTTTTCAAAATCTTTGGGTTATAGATCTGATGTTGCATTTCAGCACGTGTATTATCCTCTAAATCAACTATGAATTTTAACTTCATACCTTACTCTGCTTCTCTTTATTTTTATTTCATTTGGGTTGATGTGTATCAACCAATTTAAGATTTTTCAATTATATTGCCACTTAAGTTTTTGTGGAACTGTTATTATCATTCTTTAAATAGTCCCTGGGAATCTAATTAGATTATGGCATCATCCATGTTGGATATTTTGTCAGATTCATTTGGAGGAGGGCCCTGGTGATATTCTTGTATTTTTGACTGGGCAAGAGGAGATTGAATCGGTTGAAAGACTTGTGCATGAGCGACTTCTACAGATACCTGAAGCCAGCAGAAAATTGGTAACTGTTCCTATATTCTCATCTCTCCCATCAGAACAGCAAATGCGAGTTTTTGCACCTGCTGCAACTGGATTTCGTAAGGTAACTGATGAAGCACCTACTTTCTTCTATTTTGCTTGTTAAGTCCTGGTATTTAGATGTATATTGTTGTTGATGTGTTAATGAACTCTTTGCGTTGCAAGATCTAGAAGGAATGATTTCTCAATTTCTTTTTTAAATGATTTAGAAGGAATGATTTGGTAATCTATTCAAACAATTTTCCTTTTAGGTGATATTGGCAACAAATATTGCTGAAACATCAGTTACAATACCTGGAATCAAGTATGTTGTAGATCCTGGATTTGTGAAAGCACGTTCGTATGATGCGGTCAAAGGGATGGAATCATTGATTATTGTTCCTATCTCTAAAGCACAGGCTCTTCAAAGAAGGTAAGCACACTGGATGGATTGTTGTAATCATTTTTATTCAGTTGGATGATTTTCAAGAAGAGGTCCATGAGTTTTAACTGCAAATAAATTACTCTTATCTAATTTGACTTATCACTATAGTTAAGTAAGGCAGTTACTTGTTTAAGTAATGAAGTTCTCAACTATCCAAAGTATATGGGGTGCTTACTTGGATAGTCATTTTTTAGAACAAAAAAGAAGTCTTATTTACTTTGAATTTTTGGTACTGATTAATTTCACTCTGTTTCTAAAGATTCTTCACGTGCTTGCTTCTCTTGCCTGCGTGACTGTGTGTTCTTTATTGGAGGCGAGGGATGGAGGATAACTTAGTTAATTGATTGAATATGTTTATGTGCTTTCATAGTTTCTGTTTTGTGTAGAAACTCATTTAAAAGAATTTGATTTTGAAATGTATTTATGAATCCAAAATCAGATTGATAGACCCATGGACTTTGAGGAGTGTTAGGAAATTATCCAGAATGACTATTTATTTCTTGCTGCAGTGGACGCGCAGGGCGTGAGGGACCAGGGAAATGCTTTCGGCTCTACCCAGAGCGTGAATTTGAGAAACTTGAGGATTCAACAAAGCCTGAGATCAAGCGCTGCAATCTATCAAATGTCATTTTGCAGCTCAAGGCCTTGGGGGTTGATGATATCGTTGGGTTTGACTTCTTGGAGAAACCATCAAGGTGAAACAGACTTGAAGGCTTTCCCTGGTTTAGCATTTTGTACTACCTTTTCTTTCATTTTCTGTTTTTAGCATTTCATGTGTATCTCCCTCCTCTTTGTGGTACCTCTAAGTGTCTTTAGTGCAAACTCTACTTATCTATCACATGAAAAATCGGAAGCAAGCCCAAGTCTGAAGATAAAAAACACATATTTTTACCCAAGTTTTTTACTTCATTTTCATGCTACTAGGAATGCTTCTATTATTAGTCAGAAAGGCATATCTTGACTTGATTGTCATATATTTGAACAGGGCATCTATCATCAAATCATTGGAGCAGTTGTTCTTGCTAGGTGCATTAACAGATGACTGTAAGCTATCTGACCCTGTTGGGCATCAAATGGCTCGGCTCCCTTTAGACCCCATTTATTCCAAAGCTCTCATTGTAGCCAGTCAGTTTAACTGCCTGGAAGAAATGCTGATAACTGTTGCAATGCTCTCAGTGGAGTCTATCTTTTATGCCCCACGAGAGAAGCTAGAAGAGGTATGTGCATATGATACCAATCTTAATCTGTTGATCTTTAGGCCAAGCTATTGGATTTCATAAGCGAATTGGGCAAGATATGGAAGTACTATCCTGTTAATGAAATGATAGAAGTTCAGCGCCTCAATCAGTGATGGATTATGAGTGTAGGCAGTTCTAGGAATGGAAAACTTGGACTGTTGGAATGTTACATGAGGTTGTCTTGCCTGATTGAATAATATTGGAATTTTTTGTTATTGCTGTGTCACTGTACTTCTCTGCTTGGTTTCTGTGACATGTCTAATATTTTCATGGAGAGTGTGCAAATTCAGCTCTTGACCCTTGCTATTGTTTTCTATGACATACATGGACTTCTACTCTTAATTTTATGTGCTAGCACCATGTTCTATCTTTTTTGCCTTTATGATTCTCTCAGTTGAAGATACCATAATTTGCCCTGTTTTGGCCAGGCAAGAACTGCTATGAAATGCTTTGCAAGTCCAGATGGAGACCACCTCACTTTGATTAATGTGTATCGAACATCTGAGGAGTTCTTGGAGAAGAGGAGGATGGAGATTAGTAAAGAGAAAAATGAAAAGCTTCTCCGAAAATGGTGCAAGGAAAATTTTATTAATGGCCGTTCTCTAAGACATGCTCGTGACATTCATAGGTTAGCATATTTTTTTCCTCTGGTGAAATTTTAATCTAAGATATATGTTCTTATTAAGTTTTCTGGTGCTTTGATGCAGTCAAATTCGAGGACATGTTGAACAAATGGGTCTTTGTGTTTCTTCTTGTGGAGATGATATGCTTCAGTTCCGCAGATGCCTTGCTGCTTCCTTTTTCCTCAATGCAGCTTTGAAGCAACCAGAGGGAACATACAGGTACTGAATTCATTACATCACGAGTTTTAAATACATTTGAAATATCCTTTGAGGTACTATAGCTGTTTATCATCGTTATGCTGGACCTTTGTCGTATAATGGTGCTCTGGTGTATTGTAATCTGTTGGTTACAAAATTTATCTTCACTTGTAAACATTCACTTAAATTTCCTTTTATTTACCCTGTTATAAGTCCTTTGTCATTTATCTTATCTAATGGCAGGGCTTTGGCAAGTGGTCAGGTCGTACGGATCCATCCTTCTTCTGTCTTATTTTGTGCAAAACCAGAGTGCATAATTTTCAATGAACTGGTCCAAACTAATCATAAGTACATCCGCAACGTAACCAGAATTGATTATTTATGGTTAACTGAGTTGGCTCCTCAATATTATACAATGCACAATTGAACGTTCTGGTAAAACACTAACAGGTAATTTATGTTAATGATTATTTGTGTATAAATGATCATGCCATAAATACTCTTGTTTGATAGCACTGGGAGTGTATTAACTCCCCTTTTGATATCTGTGATCATGCTGTGGCTGCTCTTGTTGGACATGATATCATATCATTTTAACTTTTTAGAGTAGTTTATAGATAGAATATTATGCATGAGTTATGATTTTGTGCTATCTAAACCAGGTCCAGACAGAAAGATATGGTATAAAGTAAACGAAGGCTAAATATACAAATACATATAGGCATTGCTAAGGTACTTCTGTGTTTAGCTGCAAAGGTTATAACACAGACTTGGTTCGATTGTTATAGACTACTAATTTCACCATCCTTCATCATATTTTGGAGTTACCTCTTTCTCTTTTATTGAACCTTTGTTTTGGAATATCAATATTTATACCGAATTGTAAATCCTTGACAGCTAAATAGGAAAGCTGCGGCTTGATGTCAGAAATATGGAAATGGGAACAACACAGTTGACATTCTTTGGCAGACTTGCATTGCTTATTGTCTAGAGAAGTGGATTTTTCTGATGGAACCTATCAGGAAGACCAAAGTCGATGCTGAGATGCTCTAGGTCCATACATTTGAACAGTGTTACAGGAGGATGAGCTGCAAATGTTTTGGGAGGTTTCTCAATCCCCGTCCTGGCATTGGTTTTCTGGTGGGCTATCCACAATAGCGGCTTCATGTGTGGAGTCTCCTATATTCTCAATTGACCTGGTGGCTGCAAGATAAAGGACAGGTCTGTCTCTGTTTTGCCTTTGAATGGAGTTATTAATTTCATGTGGTAGAAGAAGCCTGGTTGTCGCGTGAAATCTGAACAGATTAAATCGAAGATGTGTTTTCAAGAGTGTGTCAAAGAATGCAGGATATATGTATGAATGAGGATGGGACGGGATTGCCAGATGACATCTGTGGCAGGTTTTTGACTTAGCAAACCTATTCTGAAAGAATGGAAAAAGTTAATAGTGATTATTTCGGAAACTTTTATATATATTATAGAGCAACCACTTGTAACTAACTTTCGAAAAGCTAGAAATGAGGATACGAGTTTTAGAGTCCATTTTATATTATGTTCTAAAATATAGAGAAGAGTACACATTAATTTTACAATATATTTTCGTAATTGTAATAAGATATTTAAATTAATAATTAAATCTATACGTGTTGGGGCATTAAAAACAAGTTAAATTGGTAATTACAAATTAATACCTATATTTTAATTAAAAAAAAAGATTTTTTAAGAAACATTGTCCTAGGATTTCAATAGATATTGTCAACGTCGAAATGTTAATATCGCAGGATCTATCTATCCTATGTAACAATCTTGTTGTATGAGACAATACTTATTACAAACAATGAAAAAAAGTTCAATGGTTGAATATTTTCTCCGTCCATAGTAAAAAATGACAGCAATGATAGTGATGAAACTTGAAAGAATTGCTAGATCATACTTCGTTGATCTTTTCCGTGTTTGAATATTTTCTCCATTCATAACAAAATATAACAGTAATGATGGTAATGAAACTTTTGTTAGGTTATCCATCTGTGATCATTTTGGTGCTTTATGCGTCTTTAGACATGATTAGTTGTCGTCAACTAGTGATCAGAACGATTGTGCTTTGGTGATAATATTTTCCTTACTAGAAAGAAAATCTAGAAATAGTTCTTAAATAAATAAGACAATCAAAATTTAAATGCACTCTAATGAGTAAATTTGCTTATATTTGATCAAAATTTTCTGTATTTTTCTTAATTATGCAGAAGTCAGAAAATTCTTGAACCTTGGAACAGAGTCCTTTGGGTATCTCTTCAATTCGTCCTTGTAATCCACAAAATATAGACCAAACCTTCAAGTGTATCCAGCTGCCCATTCCCAGTTATCCAATGATGAGCATACAAAATACCCTTTTACGTTGCACCCATTTTCTCTACATCAGTCGTTGTGAAATTTGATTCTTTTCTGATTCTTCAAAGCATCTTTAATGGGAATAAGCCGGTTATTAGGATCATCCATCCCTATAAGGATTATGAAAAAGAGAATATGTAGCACGTGCAAAAACATTTCCTTTACTTGGATACTCTCTGAATCCCGAAAAACAGAAGTAATAATATTTACCAGCCAAGCTGGAAATCTTGGGCTATTTTCCTGCTCCTTCGTACTGCAAAGAAGGAAATTTATTAACCAGACACATACGAGTAATACTACGCTTAACAGAAGTAATAGTATTTGTCCTTTAATTTAATGAATAAAAAAAAAAAAAGTCTAGTTTTGAATCTGATGCTTGGAACCTAGTGTAATGTACTCGGCCAATTTAGATCGGATTGAGAGCAAAGAGGTGGCATTTGGCATGCAAGAATGACTCGTTAGTGTATGCTGACTTGTCATGTTTGTTCATCACAAGGATGGATCGGATCTTTGACTTAATTAAAAAAATGAACATTGAAGGTGATTATTTGTAACTAATAAATCGGAAACAAAATAATTTTTCACTTTTCTTTTCGAAATTATTATTAGAAGGAAATTAATGTTTTAGGCTTCATTAGCAAGTAGCAATTAATTAATGAATTTCAGCAAATGTGGAAAAGCATCTTATGGTATCCCATGTGCCTCAATTTGATTATTTTTTAAAAAAATTGTTTTCTTCCGGTGTCTTCTTATTCCCAAACTGCATTAAAACATAGATTAAACATATTACAATAAATGATTAAAAGTAAATATCAGATATCTGATCTCCAAGTGATTGTCAAACAAACAACCACAATAGAACAGAAAGACGTGTCCATATGAAGTTTCATTGTCAAATCCTGCATTGTTTTATATATCTAGCCACCGTTCTTGGACCAGGCTTTTCATTCTTTATTCCGCATTCAAATTTGGAACAGAATGGACCTGGTGATTCGAGGCAACAAAAATTCAACTAAACTCTATCCATCTCAGAGTTATTTTCACCAACTTTGCCTATCCAACGCGCCAACCCAACCTTCTTTCGATAGATAAAGACTGCGACTCAGGTCACAGCTGAGATGAACATTTTTAAGTTCAAGTAGAGAGATTACAGAAATTTTTCAGCCTAAAATTCAAAAGAATTTATTGCCATTTTGAACGAATCAGTGCAAGAATCCGGCAGTTTTGTCCCTCATGTGAGTTGTAGTCTTCGCCCTTGTTTCCATGCAACCAATACAATCCTTTTCTACATTAAACAGCATGAAGTTAATCCACATATATGCTTGTCTCTTTCTATCCACACAACCATGTGCATCCTTGCATCAAACCCATCTGATTCTTCTGTGCGTAACTCAATTTTTCATGCAGATACTAAATGGGAAATGCTCTAGGATGTGTCTCTCGTGATGGTGATGATGAATTTCCAAAGAGATCCTGGAAGTATACATTGTGCTCTTTGCCTTCCTCAACTTCTTTCAGTGGAAGACCTGGCTTTCTACGTTCTGTTCCTTCTTTAAAGAAGAATGAGAGGAAGAGCAGGCAGAGGTTCGGCGTCGATGAAGATTCTATGATATCTGAACAAGCTCTTGCCGCGGCAGCTTTTCTATTCCACAGTCAGCAGGCCAATAGTTCTGTCCCATTTACCAGATCAACTTCTGTTATACATCCATCTCCAGGTTCAAGGAAACAGAATTTTAAAAGGAGTTCGAGTGCCAGGCAACAGTCCAATAATGATCCTCATCTAAGACCTCAACAGCTTGTTAACCAGGTTTGATTTCTTTGCAGGCACTTCATCATAAACTATGTACTTATTTATTTTGATGATATAAATTTTGATTGAGTTGAACCTTAAAAAACATATATATCTACTTTACTGAAAACTATATTGATGCCTCAAATTGATCAAATTTGTGACCTAGGAACCCATTAAGGAGAATAGTAGGAACACGTTAGTGTCTAGCTTCTTACTCCATTATTTGGATTGGACTGATCAGTTGGTCAGATCGTTGACATTTCATATAAACCTGTTCCGATAGAAACCTGCTAACTTTATCATATGTGTTAGAGACTAAGACTCTGTTTTGGGAAGATATATCCTCTATCATTATTCAAAACTTTCAAAAAGTCCTTTCCGTTATAATCTTGCTCTAAAAAATTAAAGATATGCACTTGTCAGATGGTTTAGAAGTTCAACAAAACAATTAGACGACCAAACTGGATTCAATTAATATAATTTAACAATTAGCGGAATAACATGACCGCTATTATATATGCTAGTTAGGTGTAATAAGTAGAGCCAAAGAAAGTCAATTTTGTGACACTTAAAACTATTTTTTTCATCCAATTATAATACTCTTGAGTTCAGACTACGCAATTTGAGCATGACAAGAACTTCTGTATGGAAGAATATTGCCCACATAAGAGAATGCCACAACTGTAGTTCCCTGAAGAACTATATCACTTATGGGCCAAATTCAATCTGCTGACTGATGGAATATGGATTTGTCCAAGTTATTAATATAAATGATTGGAATGACATCCAAGTTGATCACCAAGTCATTGGTTTACAAAATTAACGAAACTGTTCTTAATTTGTTAGTGATACTTGTAAATTGCTCTAGTACAGACTACAAGTAATTAAAAAATCGTTGATAAACCCTGTTTACGAAGAGCTGAATATGGATAATAAAGTTTATAGAGCAGGTTCGACAGACAATTACTTTTGATACATCAAAATTAGTCAAAGAGTGTCTTTCGGCTTCTCTGTCACCCTTTAGTGTTTCAAGTTATATCAATTACTTTTTCATGTCCTTAGGAGCTAAAGATCGATTCTTTACAAACCAACCATTTTGTCCTCGTTCATGGAGGTGGTTTTGGTGCCTGGTGTTGGTACAAGACAATGGCACTTTTAGAAGAAAGTGGATTCAAAGTTGATGCGGTGAACTTAACGGGTTCTGGAGTGAGTTCGTTTGATACAAACAACATTACAACTCTGGCACAATACGTCAAGCCTCTGACTGATATTTTACACAATCTAGGAAACGAGGAGAAGGTTCGTTCTCTCTTTGTATTCTGAAAGTTGCAAAGTTAAGACTTTTCCTTTATATCACATGCACTTCACAATATCAAATTTTGTATATATTCTGGTTTTAGCCTTATCAAAGCAAGTAGCATAATCCATAACAATTTCCCTGGTACATGCCTCATTTTTCATCCTTCTGATAATGACTTGACCCTACATATATTGCAGGTGATTTTGGTTGGACATGACTTTGGTGGTGTTTGCATCTCATTTGTTATGGAATTGTTTCCATCTAAAATTGCAAAAGCTGTTTTTATTGCAGCAGCCATGTTGAGAAGTGGCCAGAATACTCTTGACATGTTCTCCCAACAGGTTCGTCATCTGATCTATAATCTTGAAATCAAAAGGAAGAATAGATATTTGAAATTTTACTCTTGATTAGCATCGTCTAGTCCATTTTACTCTTCTAGCTTTGACTGAGACAGATAAAATAGTTTCTTAGCAACTCTCAACTTTCTAGAGGTTCAAAATATTTCCGTCCAAAAATTTGTCTCGTTAGATCTGCACAAATTTGACAATGAGCTTAGTTTACTTGGCTATAGAGAGTTGTATCTAAAATGTATTTTATGACATGGAATTGATGAAACTGGTTTGATTTACTATCTAATTCTTCATGCTTATTTCAGATGGGTTCAAATGATCTAATGCGACAGGCTGAAAAATTTGTGTATGCCAACGGAGAGGGCAACCCTCCAACTTCTATTGATCTGGACAGGACATTGTTGGGAGATCTGTTGTTTAATCAAAGTTCAGCTAAGGTATGTTTGCATCAGTGCACAATGCTTAATTAGGAAACACATTTCTTGTCCATTCTGGTTCAATTAATATACCTACCTGTGTATAAATTTATTTCCAGGATGTGGCATTGGCATCAGTATCCATGAGGCCAATCCCATTTGCACCAGTTTTGGAGAAACTCTCACTTTCAGAGGAGAAATATGGCTCCATCAGGCGTTTTTATATAAAAACTCTGGTGGATTTTGCCATTCCTGTCTCTGTACAGGAGTCCATGATAAGCTCAAATCCCCCAGAACAGGTTTTCCAGCTGAAAGGCTCTGATCATTCACCTTTTTTCTCAAAGCCTCAGGCACTGCACAGGACATTAGTAGAGATATCAAAGATTCCACCAAAGCAAGATTGAATTCTCATCATAAGAGAACTTGGCATATTTAAGTTTAAATAAATTAATTCTCCAGAATACAGCATCAATTAATTGTTTAAAGGGGGGAAACGCATTGCCTATGTAGTGAAAAGTGAAGCAACTATGTTTCATGCTTGATCATGTTCATTCATATGCCAAATCTTCCAATGGGTAAGGTTGAGAGCCTACAAATGTACATATGATGATTGATAGCGCTAATACCTCTTAAGTTCTATCAACGCAAGGCTCTATATTGAACATGTGTACATGTATTTCTCTATTTTATCTTACATTGGCTGAAGATTCAAGAATCTTAAATGAACAAAAGTTAGGTAAAAGCAAACATCAAACTATAAAGAGAATAAAATTACAGTAAATATACTTCATAAAAAGACCTGAAATATTGTAATTAAAAGATCTTATTGTAGAGATACCTCCACCTATTTTTCTTTTGGTACTTCAATGATATTTAAAAAAAAAAAAAGTTTTAAAAAAGGGGGAGTTTTTAAATATTTTCAAATCTCAAGGGTGTTTAAAGTAATTTAA
This sequence comes from Bursera bipinnata, assembly GCA_026225755.1. NCBI lineage: Eukaryota > Viridiplantae > Streptophyta > Magnoliopsida > Sapindales > Burseraceae > Bursera > Bursera bipinnata. The sequence continues at coordinate 30,005 of JANKKC010045164.1, forward strand.
CTCACAAAAAAAATACAAATAATATTAAAAGGAAAACCTTGAGCAGAACATGTCACCTAAAGAAAGGTGATGATAAGCTTAGCAGATGGCAAGATTGACAAAGACTTGGTACCCAAGTTGGGCCAATTCACTGAATTTATTTAGTGGTATCCCAAATGCACTTGCTGTTCCAACTGTTCCTTTCAATTTCTCCAAATTTGGATTTCTTTATTGACATTGACACAAACCTTTCACTCCATTCCCCATTTATATATTAATCCTTGTAATGATTTGTTTGTCTTATATCATCCTAAGAATCCAAATTAAAGGTGATCTGTGTTAATTTTTTGAAATTAATCTTAATCTCTATATTTTAGAGAAACTAAATTGACACCCCTAAAACTAACATAGGTGAAAGAGGGGTGGCTTGACTAGGCTTTAGCCCAACCAAGTTTTGGGAGAAAACTAGTAATTTGACATAATAGATAAATTATAAATCTTATAACTTAATTTCAAAAAGCTAACCAAAGTTAGAAAAAGGAGTTATATATAAACAATAATTATAAATTATATAATATTATTTAAAGAAAATTTATTACATATCTTTATTTCTTTATTATTTTGTTATAAAAGATAATCATATAAATCCCACATTACAAAAAAAGTTTTCATTATAGATGTTTTCTTCTCTATTTTCCTTTAAATTTAAAATTTAATATTTATAATTTAACA
>JANKKC010045165.1:0-30727 GCA_026225755.1 Bursera bipinnata
TGTGGATTCGATACCTAAAGCTACGCTACAACAACCGCTTAGCCGAAGGTTAATTTTGAGCGTGATCAGCATCAAATGGATGTACATAATGCCTTTCTACATGGTGAATTGGATGAAGAGGTATATATGAAAATGCCATTTGGTTTCGCTTCTTTGACATCGGGGAAGGTCTGTAGACTTCGAAGGTCATTATACGATTTGCGGCAGGTATCGAGATGTTAGTTTGCCAAGTTAACTACAGCTCTAAAGACTTCAAACAATCATATTCTGATTACTCACTATTTACTTATAGAAATCGAGACATTTAACTCAACATTCTTGTTTATGTTGATGATCTAATTATCTTTGGGAATGATGGAACAACTGTGCAACAGTTCAAAGATTATTTGAGCAGGTGTTTTCATGTGAAAGATTTGGGGAAGTTGAAATATTTCTTAGGGATTGAAGTAGCTCGAAACTCAGAAGGTATCTTCTTATGTTAATGTAAGTATGCATTGGACATTATTTCCGAGGTAGGTTTGTTAGGAGCTAAGCCCACTGGCACTCCTCTTGAACAAAATCATAAATTAGCACTTTCTGACAGTGCTGACTTGCTCGATCCCGGACAGTACAGACGCCTGGTTGGGCGACTTATTTACTTAACAATCACCTGACCTGAACTGTCCTATTGTGTACATATACTTGTATAATTCATGCAGCAGTCAAAAGATGGACATTGGGAAACGGCGTTGCGAGTGGTTCGATATCTGAAAGGTAATACCGGTCAAGGTGTTCTGTTGCATGCAGATTGTGACCTGAACCTCTATGGCTATTGTGACTCCGATTGGGCAAGTTGTCCCTTAACACGACATTCCTTAACTGGCTATTTTGTTATTTTGGGTAATTCGCCCGTATCCTAGAAGACCAAAAAGCAACAGACAGTGTCTCGGTCTTCAATTGAAGCAGAATACAGGTCCATGGCAACCACCATTTGTGAGTTAAGTGGTTAAAAGCATTGTTATCTGATCTTGATGTCTCACACTCTGGACCTATACGTCTACATTGTGATAGTCAGGTCGCTTTACATATAGCCTTTAATCCAGTGTTTCATAAATGAACAAAACATATTGAAATCAATTGTCACTTTATACGTGATGAGAAACAAACTGGTAATGTCCATACCAAGTACGTGTATACCTCACTACAGCTTGCTGACATATTTATGAAGGCTTTGGGTAAACGACAACTTGACTTCCTCCTTGGCAAGTTGGGCATTCGGGATCCTCATGCTCCCACTTGAGGGGGGGTATTGGAGATTATTGAATAAGTTGGTAGGTCTTTATTCTAGCCTTGATTCTAGGAGCAAATTATGGTAAAAAATACTGGTTCCTTATCTGTAAATATTTTCTTGGATGATATCTTACTGTATTTTAGGTAGTTTAGGGTTTTGCTATTTTTAAGAGTCTTGGTGTATCCCTGCTGTATATATTCTCAAATGACACAGCAATAGAATGACAAAAAAGTTTGGGACTTGTATTCCCACAGATTTCTTCAATAACTGACAACTAACTAACTATCTAATATAAATCAGTCATAATATCAAATCTACCCCTTATAAACTTTTTTTTAACAATAGGCCTCTGATGCATTTACCTAATAACCAACCCTTTGTTATTCTATTTTAACAGAGTGGAAGTTGAAACCCTCCTTTTCACGGGTGTATTTATAGTTGTAAAAGATCTGGAGGTCAAGTTTGTTGTTATAGTTGCTGAAGGGTCATAGGTTATATATGCCAGCAACTGGTGATATGATCTCATGATCTCAACAATGAGATCTTTGACGATGTTCACCTATGGGTGATGATGTGTTGGTGGGTGATTGCTATCAAGAGGCTCTCCATTGGATTGTGGGTGTGTGACTTGTAACACCCCTTGGGTAGAGACATATATTGTTACGTGTATGTCGGTATTAAAACCATAAAAGATCAGCCTAACAGAAAACATGTGTAACACTGGGGCGAGTAATGCAGTTATCTGAAATTATTTATAACCTGATCACAATAGACTAGGTGGGTTTATCCGTTGAGTTTAAGCATAATGTGCAATGGTTGATATGCCTATAGCCTATAATTTTCTTCAAATCAATTTGTTATGTTAAAAGGAATGAAAGGAGGGCGGCGATCATGATTTTTTATGTTGTTGTTATTCAAAATTCAGTTCCATAACTTGATTTAGGTTAGTTTTCTAAATATATGATTTATTAGTTGATACCGTATATAACTTACCAAGACTCACAACCTCGTTATCATGAACGTGGTTTATTATAAAGGCTAAATTTTTTTGCCATTATGCTGGCTACAAAACTAATTTATGTTAAAGTAGGCTTATAATATTATAATTCTTTTTTCCACGGCTTGTTCCTTCAAAGAACCTAACAGAGATAGTGACTGATCAAACCTAATTTATAGCATCAAATTAATTGGAGAAGGAAATTCAGAAGAAATGATATAGATATCTACAATAAATTGAAAGTCTCTCTGTGGATAGTATACAGTGACTGATCAATTAATGATCAAATTACCCTTGAAATAAACTCAAGAAAGTAGAAAGAAGCTTCTCCAAATTAATTTCGATAGGATAAGAACTGTGAAAAAAAATGGACGATAAGCAAATGATATCCTTAGTTTAAAAAAAAAAGCCAAAAAAAAAGAAAACGAATATTATGAATTACGACAGCATTGTGAATCACGAGAAAATACACCAAACAAAAATTCAATACACACCGTATAGTTGCTCTTGGATCAAGCATTCAAAAGCAGATATCTACATTATTGGGTTTGCACGTAACAAGAAATCAAATCCACCATTGGTTTTTCACAGAAATCGTAAAGATAAATTCTTAATCAAGGGAACTAGTTTCAAATCACACTGGAGCAGTCCTAGTAGTAGGCAGCTGTCTGGTCTGTCTCATCATTGTCTTCATTTTCTCCAGTCAACTCCTCAAGGGATTTTCCCTTCGATTCTGGTACGCAAAAAGTACATAGGATTCCAGCAAAGTTAATTACACCAAGCATGATTAACGAATTCTTGATTCCAATACCAGGTGGATAGCCAGCATCAGTCTTGGAAGGGTTCGTGCTTTGGGCAGCATACAAGAAACCAAATGCACCCACTATAGCACCTGCCTTACCAGCTGCTGCTGATATTCCATGGCAAGTTGACCTCAGCCTAGCCGGGAAAATCTCAGCTGGCACAACAAATGTAGTGGCATTTGGTCCGAAATTGGCAAAGAAAAAGGTTAGCGAGTAAATTACTACAAAACCAATTCTGTGAGACTTCTCGATCCAGTAGTTGTAAGGTATAGCCAGTGCAAACATGAAAACGGTCATGAAAAAGAAACCCATCAATTGGATTGCAAACCTCCCCATGTAATCAATTAGAAGCACTGTGAACCAATACCCGGGAACAGTACTGCATAGTGCTATAAGTGTTTGCGCCCTTGCGATCTTGTAAACCTCGTGAATAGCATTCATGCTTTTTGCTTCAGGAATCCATCCAATTCCACTGAAGACATCCTTTTGGAAAAGATTTTGACTATAAAATGCAATGTCCAACAAGAACCAAGTTGAACATGTTCCAAACAAGTGAAGGCCGTGACGCTTCAAGAACTCCTTAGAGAACAAGCCAAAGGAATTCCTTTCAGCTACGGTTAGCTTTTCTATCTTCTCCTCCTCGGCTTCAATTTCTACTTGCAAAACCTTTGACATGTCTGCAGCAGCTTGTTTTGCGTTCTTGGCAACAAGAGCTGTGTAACGAGCAGTTTCAGGCATCTTCATACGCCAGTAGTATGTAAGTGCAGCAGGGAGGGCACCGAACATGAGGACAATGCGCCAAAGGTAGTCTGCTTGGGACACGGTTGAGCCCTTGGGATCAACGGAGTAAGGAGGAGCCTTGAATGCATGATCAAAGGCACTTGATACAATAAGTGCCACAATCCCACCAGCCAAAATACCAAAACCTTGCATTGCGAACACAGCGGCAATGAATGCCCCACGAGTCTTTTTGTTTGCATATTCAGACATAATAGTGGCTGAAAGTGGATAGTCGCCACCAATGCCGAAGCCAAGCCAAAACCTGAAGAAGCAAAGGGTCGTTATGACACCCTTTGGGCTGTTTCCAAACGAAAGCCCCGAGGCAAGAGAGCAAACAACCATGAGGATCAGAGTTATACCATAAACCTTTTTACGCCCTAATTTGTCACCAAGCCAACCAAAGAAGAGTTGGCCAGCTAAAGTGCCACATAGGGCGACACCATTAACAGCAGCTGAAACATTAGGGGGCAGTGTGCCTGGTTTTTCTGCCCCCTCAACGTGGTAGTATATGCGACCCAGTAACTTGGTGACCAAGGAGATGCAAAAGAGATCGTATGCATCTGTAAAGAATCCCATTCCAGCTATGACAATGGCAGTGAAATGGTACAATTGGGTCTTTGCCACATCAAGTGCATTAAGCACAGTCAATTGATCTCCAGCCATGGCTAGAATCTACCACTTTATGCAGCCTACTAGTCTTCGTCCCACAAAACTATTTAAATCGATTTTCCTGCATATAAAACAAGAAGGATTTGAATTCATATAATTAAATGTAATAATTTTGAAATCACCTTATATATTTGCCATTAATTTAATCACAGTTTATAAATGTCTTGCTCCGGATACATCAACAAGATGTAATTATCATGACGATAATTTGAAATTTTTGCATTGATGGTGAGACCAGTTCAAAGGGATCAAATACTTCATTTTCATCCCGTACAGCGATAGAATCGACGGATAACTGTCTTGTTGCCGACATAAATACAAATTTTTGTCAATCAAATTAATATGATACCCAAGAGCTCTTCAATTATAAAAGAGACTTCAACTACTTTCAATAATCTTTGAAAAAATACATCCGCATCCATACGTATATGACATACAAAGACGTAAGACACGAGAATAAAACAAAAGACTGCAACTAATATTCATAACCGGATCTATAGTGTATCAGCGTAGAGAATTGTTCAAAGAGAAAAGCAAAAGCGTATTAATAAATATAGACATTTTTACTATTCAAATACTAAAGAGGACTAAGTGAAGTGTAATTCTGTCAATGCATGTAACAAGCTAGGAAGATGAAGAGGAAACTATAGCATGGAGCTATTCTATCCTGCATAAATTATGTCTATGATCCTCATGAGCCTTAAACTAATCCAATATATATATGTCTTTTCCTTGATTGATTAAAAGTAGGGGAAAAATAAAATTATAAAAAAAAAAAACTCAATATAAATAGTTAAGAGAAAAAAGAAACTAATAATAGCTTGCAGATATATTTATAACTATTCTTAGTGTTAATCAAGGGTCGTGGGTGCATGCAACTTTGGTATTTGTAGCGTCTTTCTGGAAGAAGAAAAAGAACAAGAAAAAAAAAATGGTGCTTTTCAACTTCCGTTAATGGAGGAAGCGTGCCCTACCAATACTGTGGAAGCCTTCATTTTCCATAAAGCTAACAGTTAACATACCATAATGAAGTTCAAAACGTAAAAAGTGATTCTACAGTCCAAAAAAAAAAAAGAGCAGTCTTCACATTAAAGTACTCTTAAACCAAAGCGAAAAGAAAGAAGGTATTTACCTGCTTATTGAATTTGTAGTGAAGGAAGAGGGGATGAAGATGGTGTTGCCATGGCAGGCTAGCTATTTAAATAAGTGAAACCTTACTCAGCCCAGAATCAACTTCGGCATCTAATAGCATATACCCTAATATAATTCTTTTATATACGTCAACTCTTTCATGTACAGCTTTCGTCCTTCTCAATTAATGGTCATATGCGAGACTTTCTGGGATATTTCCTCATTATTTTATTACAGATTCCGTATAGTGAATTGGCGATTGATCATCTGAACTTTAAGACTTCTTCATCAGCACCAGCCTAAGGCCAACTAAATAAAACAAAGTCTGTACAATTAAAAATGAAAAATGTTTTAATCTTGGAATCTTGAATTGAAATATACAAATTAAAATGGTAAAGATTTATATCTATGTAGACATAAACAGTGCCGATCCATGTTCCACAGTTTTTTTTTTTTTTTTTTTTTTTTTTTTAATNAGTGCCGATCCATGTTCCACAGTTTTTTTTTTTTTTTTTTTTTGTATTATCCTCAGAAAATCCTTTACGAGAAAAACCAAAGAAAATTGTTGTCATCTCAACTGGCAGGGTACTTGGATTATTGGAGTCAAGTGATCTCCTATTTACATAGAAGAATGGGTCAAGAATGGATAAAACTAGCGAGCGGCACAAGCAAGCAGATGTAAGAGATGCAGCTGCCTGGAGTGCGTACATGCAATCAAACATGTCCAATAGTGAGTGTTTCCTAAAGAGGAGACCAGGAATTCACCTTTTGGCATAACTCGGGTCACGTGTGGAAAAGTAGAAGCACCTTTTTGAGGTTCTGCTTCGGTTTATAGGTGTTACTGAAGGCAAAAGGTCAGGTCGGCCTGTTTTGGTAGGGTTGCAAGCTTTGGTCCGATTGGGTCAACTAAAACAGTATTAGACCGGACCAGATCATGTTTTACAATCAAAATGCAAGGTCTGGTCTTGGACTAGTTATTGTTTTAGTCGGACCGGATTAGGCCGGTTCAGGTTAGATTGATCCGGGTCAAATCAGGTCAAATCAGTCTATATATTATTTATATTTTTTAAAATATAAATTAATTTCAAATTTATAAAATTTTAAAAATTTTTATTTAATTTGAAAGTGGGAGCTGACCCTTTAAAGTTTGAATCCTTTCATCATGTTAATTAAAAAATATTAAAAAATAATTATCTAACACACTTGTAATATTTGTTTACATAAGATTTAATCTGATCCACGTTATAAGTATAATAAAAAAATATTATATTAAAGACTCAAATACTAAAATTAACTTTGTTTCTATAAAACTTAAAAGACATAAAACACGATCCTATCCACGTTATAAAAAAAAAAAAACAAACTTAAAATAATTATTTTAAAATCATTATTTTTACATTCCATACGATGAGAATTACTTGCACGCATCAAATCACATGGTGGCTGAGCCACAATAATATATTTACAAAATTTAAGCTGTGCTTGATATTTCAAGGCAAAGAATAGTCAACAGTTTCATGCATACATGCACCATTACTCCAGGCAGACGTGAAGAAGGCTACTTGCAAGAAATTAGATGGAAAATTTATAGGTATGAACCCACTTGAGAGAACATATATATCTTATAATTTATTTCCAGGAAAACGATAGGTGCTTCTGCTGCAACAGCTAAACCTTTTATCATCATGTGGAAACTATACTTATTAATATTAATGTCAAATTCATCATAATAATCATAAAAAATTAAATATAAGCTCTTGACTTTATTATATCGACGTTATATGATCGATGCTCAAAGTCACATCATGAAAGTTGTAAGCATTTCTCTAGATATGCATGTTACAATCAAAATATTTAGGGTTCAGTTTAACTTTCTTAGTGAAAAAGTAGATTCATAATAACATCGTTCTGATTCTATAAAATTATCCACGCTAATTTTTGTTTAATTCATACATGGAAGATATCGAAAGGAATGAAAACATAAATGTTTTGAAAGAAAATTAAAAAACAAGCATATTTCAATGAGCGAAAATAATTTTAAAAAATTAAGACTTCATAAATAATAAATCATTCCATCTAAAAAAGAAAATTTTGTTTTCCATAAAAAGATTATAGATATTGTTCTCTAAATTTATTGCATCAAGATTTTTATGCGAAATTGTGGATACATGTTTTCTCCATGAAAGAAAAAAAAAAAAACTATTACTATATATTATATATTGATCAATGTTTAGCATACAAGTATTATCATTTGATAAATTGAATCAATTAAAACATCATTCTATTTAAAATCTTTCTTTATTGGTTTTTTTTTTTTTTGTCAAATAAGTCAAATAAATTCGATTTAATAAAAATAAGTAAGCAATTTTCCTATACATTTTAAGACTTTATTTATAATTATGAATGTACTATGCTGAGTTCCTTTTAGTATTTGTTTTCAAATAAGTTAAATTAATTAGAAATTAATATAAGAATTCCAGTTTCAACATAATTGGTTTTGTTCTTTTAATATAAAAGATTGTAAGTTAGGATCTTAATTGCAACCTGAATCCCACATTAAAAGTGTGGGCTTCTTGTATGAGATTTATAAAGCTTTGGACTCTCCCACTTCAATAGTTAACTTTTGGGATGTGATTCACCCGAGGTTTTTATCAGATTATTTATTTTAAATATTTCTTATATTAAGTATCAAAATATTTGGATTCTTCTAATTAGTAGATATCACTTTAAGCTTCTTGTACGTAGGTACGAACACTTTCAAGCTAAGGCCTAAGTTATATTTGGCTCAGAAGAGAGTAAAAAACTTGAGCATCATTGGGTGATTATTTTTTGAGAGACCACTCAACGTGTTGAGTTGACCATGAACAATTCATCCTCCTTTCAACTTGCAGCCCCATATTCTATCCATTTGAAGCACGCAGGGATCTACCTACTTGTAACTTGATTATTGTTTAACAACCAATTGTCCCATATATAAATTGGAGAATTAGATATATAATTCAAAAGATTCCCCACTGCCAATAGCATTAAGCTAACAATTTGCATTGCCAATCAAAAGTCAGCTAGTTGACCTATCCGATTGTCCCCTTCATATATATCACCAACCAGAATTATCCATATATAAATCATAAGTGTATGCAATTATAAAACTGATAATTATTTAATTACCATTGAATCTTATGCTTATAGGAGAAAAAGGCAGCATCATATATATCATACAACCTGCCATAAGTCAAAGACCTTCCTCAATATAAGGAATTGCTAGACTGCTGTGCAGATGTTCCTCATAAGTTCTGGTCCAGAGAACAATACTTTGTTTCACTTCCTTATAAAGACAGCTGAACTATGCCGCATCAGACAACATCTCATCCAGGACTTCCACATGATCTTGATTATCCTAAAATGCTTTTTGATTAGAAGTCATATATGTAAAAGAATAGTGAGTCATAAGTTGTAATAATGGCCGTAGAGATAAGATAAGAGTCAAATCAAATAATAGTAAAGATTCCTTGAAGTGTAAAGTTGTAATAATATAAAGATAAGTGTCATGATCAAAGAGACATGTCACATATGATACATATCTTTATAAATGAAATCATGTAAATGGGAGATATAATTGGTTATTTATATATGTAGTGAACTTTTAAGATATATGCACAAAAGTAAGCATCTAACAGATTGTGATTAAAATTTTTAAAAATGGATCAATTTTTAGTGAGTTCTCCATGGAAACACGAAAGCTTCCTTAAAGTCAAAGCGGCTTGGTTATTAATACATTTTATAAGGATTAAGAAAGAAAATATTTATGATCAGTTTTGTTCTTATCCATCATTGACGTATAAACGGAGAGTTTATTAATTAATTTCTAAAGAAGAAGACCTATGGATGCCATTGTCGACTGTACTTTTGTACTCTGCCAAGTATATGGTGAGCATATATATATTGAGGAGAAAATAATTTTTTAAATTTTGATTGGTTCAAGGTGGCCCAAAATACTTTGGTTGAGACCACGATTGAGAAGTTGGTAGTTGATTACTAATTAAATGATAATTGATTACTTTTTGCTTGAAGATTTTGTGTTGATTAACATTGGTATAAATTTTATCTTGTTATGTGTATCTTTTAACCTTTGATAATACGGTTCTACTTGTCTATATATTTTCCTTCCATTAATTGTGTCACGATTTCTTCATTTTTATATACATTAGAAAATAGTATAAAACAATTTAATGTTATAAATTTACATTTGTACTAGAGATTACCCTTGTTTAATTTTCTCCTTTTTAATTGTTCCATTTATTAGATTCGGGGCCGGGTCTAGCCTCTATACTCGTCGTCGCTCCCCGACCCATATAATGTAGGGGTATTATTGCATTATTTTAAAAGTTTAGGATTGACTTAAAATTATAAGGTTCTATCGGAAACTTTATAACATAGATGAATCATTCATAATTCTATAAACTATATTAAAAATCTAAAAAATCTATTATTAACTTTATTTTTATTATTGTTGGTCGATTAAATCCTTTTGTAATTCTACAAATTATAAGAAAAATCCATTTTATAAACTTTATTTATTTTGATTGTTGGTTGATTAAATCCTTTTGTAATTCTATAAATTCTATTAATAATTTAAGAAACCCTTATATAAACTTTATTATTTGGTTTATTGGTTAATTGAATGTTAATAAAAAAATTTTATTTGTATGCATTTTATTATTTTAAATAAAATATAAATTATTCTGATAAATATAGGTATTATTTATTATTTTAGATTAAACATAATTTTTTAATAGTTGTGGAATAAATTTTAGAAATATTGTATATTTAATTTAAAATAATCAGGGTTGGAGGGTCCTATCCCATTGCTGTCCGTCCCACTCTATTGGCTACTTACCCCTCCCCATTGTCATCTCTATTACCAATTATCATTCATTACCGAGCTGTCAACATCTTGGAAACTCCATTCTCATTGATTACTGAGATGGTACTGAGGAGAAAACGACACCGCATAAGTTAGCGAGATGACTTGGTGGAAAATTAAGAGTGAATTGGAGTAACGGACACGGGGCCGTTTAATCAATAAATAAAAGTCATCGGGTTCTTGTCTTGTTCCCTGGAAGTCCATGAAGAAGGAAAGAGTTTTAATGATGGGCCAAGGTAGTGGACTGCATTCAGAAAAAGACACATGTGGCAGGCAAAAAGACACGCATAAGTGTTGTGGAGTTGTGTTATTTATTATTATTATTTTTTTTTTTTTATTGTAAAGTCTCGAGTGAAAATTAAACATAGTTTAAAAGTACCAAAAGTTTTAATCCAATAGAAACGAATATAAGGCTATCAACAAAGGTGGGTTGGGTCAGGCCCATGATCTAGAGAGATCCAACTTGCATGATATGGGCCTGATCAAGCCCATTTATAAATATTAAAATAAAAGTACAACTTTATGTCTCCTTACCTTGTTAGTCATTTGATTGATTTTGTTAAATTTTATAAATTTGATAAAAATAAATAGATTTGTAAAAAAATAAAATTATATTTCAATTATTCTAGGTCATTCAAAGTGAGAATAAATAAAGTTATGTTGAAGAATTAATAGTGATTTTGTCTTTTATTGTAATTTTACCCTTTAGATGAATGCTCTTGAGAATAAAAGATAAAAGTGAGGAATGAGTGGACCACTCATATAATCTTATTATTCATGTGATTGATTTTGTTAAATGTGATAAATCAGATGTCACATAAAAAATCAAATATCTTCATAACATTTGTAATAACATCTGATTAAAAGTTATTGGCATAAAATTCTCAAAAACTTGATTTATTTTGAAATCTCCCTTAAATGTGAATTAAACTTAAGAGGAAAAAAAGTGTTAAAAGTAGGGAAAAAAAAAAAGTTTTCTGTGAACCTCTTTAGACCTTACGAGATGCTTGATCAACTTGATGAAGAATATGGAATTTCTTTGAGACTGACCAATTGTTAAATTGACTTCATTTTGATCAGTCTGCGAAAGCAGCATACTCTGTGACCACCAAAGAATAGAAACTCCAATGATGTAACTACACGGCTGTTTTCACCAAGCTGGAATGGTCCAGTCCCAATTTCACATCACAATCTAAGACAATGCAGAATTGATGAGCTATTCCGAATACTGACTTGCATTGTTTAAAACCAAGTCATTAAAGAACCTTGCAAAGGTCATTTATTGTTATTATAGTGTAGCTTTATTAGGTGTGAAGGACCACTCTGGATTGTGATGCAAAGTATTGATGAATGTTGTGAAAAGACAAAGCTAAATGGGTTGGCAAGTTCACCTAATCTGCATAAGTTTAAAGTCAAATTTGGAATATATACCATTACTAGAGGAAGTCCACCGCATGCAGATAAATGAGATAAGGATAGTGAAAGACAGTGCAGAAGTCGGAAGCAAAATGCTTTTTCTGATACTGATTACAAACTTTATTTTTTAATGTTTGATTGAAATAGATATTGTACTCTTTAAGGTTTAAAAGCTTCTTTTGAGTATCTTGTAAAAATAATTAATAAAAAATTTTATGTGCTACAAATAGTTCAATATGATATTTTCCTCTGCTTTGGTATTACTGAGCTACAAGGTTCTGTTTTTGAATTTATGACCAAAACGTTTCACATTAAACAGAGGCCTGTACTAGTTCTATTTAAACCATTTTCCATCACGTTACGAAGCAATATCGGATCTTTAGGATCACAACACTCTGAAATTATACAACACATTTTGATGGAAAATCCCATTTCGCAGTGAGAGATAATTCATGAATTTTGTTCATGAGATTCTACATGGCAAATAAACAAATAAATAAACAGTTTGTTGAGGAAACTATTTATCATGATAAGAAGGAAGGCTGAATGAAGATGAAATTGTATATCGTTTAACCATGATCAGCTCTTACTATATGACACGTTATGGAAGTATGATCTGAAGAGCAATACTAAAATGCAATACGACATTCAGTTAATGACCCTATGTCATGAATCTGTTTTCTCAACTAAGCTCAGTCGTATGGAGTTGGAGACAGCTTAGCCCTACAGATAGCGTGAAGGCCAATTAGCGCTCTTCCTTTGAGAGTTTGGGCTTGACATTCAATGAAGGGTAATTTATGCACCACTTTCAACAGAGACCTAACATGGGTAATCTGGCGAATTCCTCATCTGGGTAAGAATGTAAGAGTTCATCAAGACTGGTTGATTCAGTTGTGTTTTGCAAAGCAATAAGCGATTCAACATACCGTTCTGTTGTAAACAAAATCTTGATGGGCATAAACAATTCATGCAAAAGGCTCATACATAAGTTCCAAAAGTTATCACAATTATGAGTGAATTCAGCGTTTATAATCTGATAATGACTCACAAGGATCAAGAGCATATTCTAAAATACAATTACTCATTTACATATAATGAGAACACAACAGATTTATCTCAGTTATGAAGTTTTACATGAAGGGACATTACATATTAGTAGGAATAAAAAGCACCCCTCCAAATTGGCTGCAGATGGACTTCGGAAGAAAGAAGGGTGAAATTAAGAGACAACAGAGTTGTGAATGTGGTGCACTAATGTACATGCGGAGAGCAAAGCAAAATAGTACAGCTTTCAAAATTTTGGCAGAGAAAGAGGTTGAACATCTTCTATTCTTCTCAGCTCTAGTGATTCACAGACATATATACTATGTTCCTCCCTCATGGAACAAACACTAGAAACCTGGAGTTTCTAGATCGCTATTTTAGAAGTCTTCTGCAATACCATTGATCTAAGTTAGCTGCCTTCTTTTGATATCTCCATTGATCGAGTTCCTTATTACCTTTGCACCGAGAAATGACTAGAGGAAATGATGATTTAGAGAAAGTTCTGCAAGTTTTTAATTTATGAAGTCAAGAAAAAGAGAATGCAGTAATATTGAAGGCAAATTTTCTCTAAACATATAAAGGAAAGGGAAATTAACAAGATAACAGCTTGAGTCTCCAATGCTATTAGAAGAGCATGCTTAAATTTATGAAAAAAAATTGCGTCTAACTCCATGAGAAAAATGAAAGAAGGAAAAACAAAAAACAACCCAAAAATTGTTTTTATATATATTATTTATATTTACTTATTTTCTGGATAGATCAGAGTCAGCAAAATAACATGAATGACTATCCATAAGATATCTGAGGTTTCAGGACAAAGATTTTTGACATCCAAGATGAATCTAAACTGTGACTTCGAAACTAATAACATTCAGGCAACAAGACATGCTTGTAATGACATGATAAACTGATGAATTGTGAAAAGAAGTACAAAATGAGCTGGAACAAATCAGTCCAATAAGATGAAAACACAAATAAAATAACAAGGCAACAAAGGCCTTGGGACTCATTGAAATGCTTCAGCAGCAATGCTAATTGGGAAGAAAATCTAACACACAAGAAATAGTAGTAAATTAAAACGCTCCCAATCAAAATTGAAAGGAAAGAACACGCTATGGTGCAAAGGCTCTACAATGTCCAAGTAGCTATGTGAAACAATGTACAAGTGTATGATTTAGAATGTTCCAGATGACTCACATGCAATGAACTTAACTTCACTAATCTTTTATTTCTTTAACGAATGTGAGTGCATATACAGATTCTTTAGGAGATATATATCTTATTCTTTTCCCATGGATATTCAAATATAAGTGAATGATGTCTGCACCACAACATCAGACACTGCATTAGATACAAAAGGAGAAAAACTATTTAGATAGTTTTGACGATTCAGAAAGTTTACGATGTCTTGCAAATTGGTGGTTGCATTTGAGATCTGCACATCAGATCTTACATCAAAGAACCCTAAATTCTTGTATGGTAGTAAATAAACAAGAATGTGCATCATACTTAAATAACAAGATTCAATAAAACCTAGTACTGAGGTTCAAGATAATGAATTGCAACCCTTACACTGAATGATATATGAAGTTCTCTTAATCTACTTTTGTTTTTTGGAAAGGTGGTAGGGGGAAATGTTGGTGGTGGGTTTGACTATAGCTCAGGTTCAAAGCAATAATTGTGGAAAATCCTGCCTTGCTTGGCTCTGTAGATTTTCTTAATGAACCCAATCTCAATCTCACATTACCCTATATATGTTGTCAAAAATTAAATATACTCCACAAAAATTTTACAATATTAATACACAAACAAAATCAATATGCATAGAGTGACAGTTATGAAAAAGTACCTTCAATCTACTAGGAGGGGCACCAGACTTAACTGTAGTTGTGCTCCCAAAACCAAACTTAGGCTTCTTTTCTGAGGGCTTCAATATTTGAAAAGAACACATCAGGGTTTCGTCAACACTCATCATGGCACCAGCATTGTCAAATTCTCCGCAATAATTAGGAGCCGAAAATATGGTTACTAGCCGTCTATTAGCAAAAAATTCATATCCATCTTCCACAACCTGCAAATTATAGAAAATATATATATATAGAGAGAGAGAGAGAGAGAGTCAGTGAAAGGCACTCAAAGTGCTCAGTGAATCAAGTGCTTCAGTTTGAGGTATCCCAAACCTGGTGGGCCCGACAAATTAAATCAAGATCAAGCCTCTGAAGAAAGTGTGTCACCCTATCAGCACCAAAGGTAAAGGAAACTCCTCTGTCATTTGGCCCCCAACCTGTAATGTCTTTATTAGGATCAGACCAGAGAAGATCACAAAGCAAACCACTTTCTGGAACTTCAGTAGGTCGTGGTAAGTTTCTTATTTGATCCAAGCTGTGCAAGTCAGGAGAAAGTCCACCATGCATGCAGAGTATCTTTTCATCAATAAGAGCTGCCACGGGCAGGCAGTTGAAACAATCTGTAAACACTTTCCAGATTCGGACATTAAATCTCCGCTTACACTCATCATAAAACCCATAGATACGATTTATTGAAGCACATTCATGGTTGCCCCTTAGAAGGAAAAAGTTTTCAGGATATTTTATTTTATATGCAAGGAGAAGGCATATTGTTTCCAGGCTTTGCTTTCCACGATCTACATAATCCCCCAAGAATAAGTAATTGGAACGAGGAGGTAACCCGCCATATTCAAAAAGCCTCAGAAGATCAGAATACTGACCATGAACATCTCCTGAATGGATAAAAACATAATAAGTAAGACATAAATTTAGAGTCAAATTTCCTCAGACGTGGAAAACCTTAAAAAATATAAAACTAAAGGAAACAACTGTACCCTTTTTCTTTTAAATAGAGTCGTTCAAGTAGTATCTCATATGGTCTCATTGCTACCCTCAATAAATAAAACATTTCATCATAACAGAAAACAAATATTATTATAAAGTTGGGTACATCATTTTAACTTTCCAAAGTGGTTTTCACTAGATCAAAGAGAGTTGGAGTAATCAAAGCGTAGTGCAGGGAGAATTAGTTTATGATTATTAATCTAAAAGTGCATTCTCAGTCTCAGAGAAAGAATTGCAAATATAATTTCTCTGCATGGCTGTGGCAAGTGGACAGGCATAGAAGAACTTCCACCACATTATCTTCAATATGACTGATATTGAACAGGAGTGAAAGGAAAGTAAGGGTTGACCTATTTGGTGATTTATGGCTAAAGATGTACAGCTCTTAGGATTATAAAGGTAGGAAAAGGTTAAAACTCCATGGAGTTGTAAAGTAAAATGAATAGCACATGGTCAGTTAAAACAAATCCGTCAGCGACACAGGAAAATTCATCATCAAGCTCAAAGTTTAAATAACATCCATTCAATAAGGATCCAATGTAACCCAGTATACAAGCAGCAATTCCCTAAGCTAAACTCAACAACACCACTTGATTCAGTAAAATAAGACGACTTCAAACTACAAATTGAAAGCAATTAATAATCTAAAGAATTATCAATATTTTCGGCCCTCGGAAAATGGAAAGAATTAATAGCAAATATGGAATTCAATCCATAAGTAGAGGGCCACGACCGAAATTCCCAAGCCAAACTCGAAAGTCAATCACAACCCACATCAAAAAAACCAACAAATTTTTCCATACCAATCACAAAATTGGCAATAATTTCGGAAAAAGTAAAACTGAGTCAGAATCGCATGCATCAAGCTCAAAAATTGACAACAACCCAATTGATGAAAGTCCAATTTAAGCATAACCATAAGCATGGTGGAAAAAACTAACAAGAAGTGAGGAGAAATATAGGGGTGGACAAGATACCACATATCTTGATCGGAGCTTCTAGCTCTAAAAGATTGGGCTGCGTCAAGAAAATAGACTTGGAGACAATACAAAGCTGCTTGATTTCAGCCTCAGATAGCTGCACCTGCTTCCCTGGTTTTGTTCTCACTTCAAGAAGCCTCCTAATAATACCATCAAGGACAGCGGCGTCCATATCTTGATCTCTCCTCTTCCCCTCTCCCAGCCGAAATTCAAGAATATGGGAAAAGAAAGAGAGAGCAGAGTAAAGAAGAGGAAGGGTGCATCTTAAGCTTTGATCAAAAGGAAAGGAAGAGAGCTTTAAATCAAACGAGACTTTTCTTCGTGAAAGAGCAAAGAATTAGTGGCGTCCGTTGAGATGAAAAGCAGGCAAAAAGAAAGATGAATATATTCGTTTGAGATTGAAAGAAGGCCAGTAAGAGTAAGTTGCTAGTATTCTCTGGGTTGATAAAGGTGGAGTAGGTGAATATTAATGGACCCCCAACTCAACTCCAAGCATTCATCACATAAAGGACGATGAGGATTGATTGACGCATGTAGAGATATTATCAAAATCAAAATGGGTCGAATTTATTCTATTCGTTTCGCGTTTGTTGGTGTTCGTTTGTTTCATGCGCTTTGAAACCGCGGGGCGGCAAGCTGCAGCACACCAGTACGCACGCACGAACGCACGCTCCGTTACAAGATTTTGTATTAGATATGCTACATCAAATAGGGCTCCCACTTGGAGCCAGCCTTTAAGAAATTTCAAGGGGCGGAAATTGCTATACTTCAACCTCATCTTCCACGTTGGAGTTTATGGTGTTATCGTACAAGTTCACAATGGTTTGATTTTTCGAAGAAATAATATAAATTTTCAAGTCAACAATGCCTCATGATGGCCGAAATCAAATCATGGAGATGTTTTTGGTTTTGTTAGTTCATAGTAAAGTTGGATTTAGTTATAAAAAACCCGACAAATCTAAAATATTTTCAAATGTCTGACATAAGCTACAATTAATTTGATACTGTATAATTAATTCGATATTTGACTTGGAATAAACACATAACACACAGTATGTCTTGAACAATTCTGGTTTTCACGGTTGAAAATAAAGTTGAGAAAATGAGATGGGGTTTGCGGGCCCGGTTGTTTCAATAGCCATACACAGTGGAGAGGCTGCCAGAGTTGTTCAAGTCAAGAGGAGTGACGGTGCGGTAAGCACTTTCTTCTATGTTGAAGATGGGATTTGCCGCAACAAAAAGGGGGCTATGCTCTATTACTGCCCAATCCGCTGCGCCCGTCAGCCCAAGATGTATTGTATTTTTAGCCCAAAATCAAATGGCACAAAACGATTGACCGCCCTCACTGATTCTATCAATAACAATTCCCAGCCCAAGATTAAGGTGTTATAATCATACTCTTTTTTTTTTTTTTTTAAATTCTAAATGAAGAGAAAAAGTATGACTAATTGACAATCCTGTTATCAGAAAAGTATGGATTCAATGTAGAAAAATACTTTCTCAAATTTATATTATTATTATTATTATTGTTAATGTAGAAAAGTATGTATTCATTGAATATTGGCATGTATGTATGTATGTATGTATGTTTGTATGTAATTGGAGCATTGTATAGGATAGGATAAAAGTGGAAGATTGCATTGTTTTCATTGTTCTATGATATTTGGTTGCCCTTTACATAATCTGATAACCCGACCCAAACCTGATAAAACCCAAACATGTCAGGTTTATTTTTACCTGAATCCGACTTTGAGTTTATTTTTTAACCAATTAATTTTTGGGTTTGAGTCAGCTTGGGCCAAACCTGCTCATGCCCACCACTACTATTTAGAGGGAAATAACCCAAGGCCCTCGATGGTATAGCTTCGGCTAAGGGCGCACAATATCCCAGGATAAAATCAATTGAAT
Organism: Bursera bipinnata; assembly: GCA_026225755.1. Classification (NCBI taxonomy): domain Eukaryota; kingdom Viridiplantae; phylum Streptophyta; class Magnoliopsida; order Sapindales; family Burseraceae; genus Bursera; species Bursera bipinnata. The sequence continues at coordinate 18,775 of JANKKC010045165.1, forward strand.
AAAATTTGAACTTTCCCTATCACAATGTATTATAAATATATTAAAAAAAAAATAGTATAATTATTATATCTTATCCATTTATATATCATCCAATTCAATCTTAAGAATTAAATTTAGTGGTCGAATATAGTAGAGCACCATATACAAAGTTTCAATAAAACATTATCATTAATAAAAAAAAAATTTAATAGTCTAATAACGGTCAAAGTGATCGTAATTAGTTCCTGAGAATATCCAACTTTTCCGTAAATAATTAGATTTTGTTAAAGGAAATGCTCCATACCGACACAGCAACCGTAATCGGATAAAGAACATGATCTCATTCAAACCGAAAATCGAAAGCAAAGGGCTTAAAAATCATAGATTAGTCTTTACCTATCCAAATAATGTTGCATGAACGACGAATTCAAATCTATGGAAAATTTGGTCCAAAAATTCAAACCATTAAGCGAAGGATTTTTAGAGTAGATACTTTTCTACAAAGTATTACTAGGAAAAATCAACCGGTGATGACAGAAAGAAATGGCATAGATTGTTTCGTCCACTATAAAAGGCCATGCAATTACTCTAGCTTTACACATTAATTGACCATCGAGGATATATATCACTTTAAACATGTCTCGAACATATTTCTAAATAGTTTGGCTCCTAGCAGTGGTGCTGCTCGCCACTCCTGCTACTAGTCAGAAGCCACCAGCCGAAAGCGGTGGCGGCAAGAAGCCACCGGCACAAAGAGGTGGAGGCAAGAAGCCTTTATCCTACTCCAATGTAAGTTCTAAGTTATGCCAGTATTCGTGGGCTTCAATCCAAGTTAATGGGCTCATCCCTTGTTCTGGATTGGCCTAGTTTGAAATGAACTTAGAGCCCTGTTCTCTATTCTCTTAGCAAAAGTTTAATAGCATGAGAAAACCAAAATTTTGTCGAAAGGGAAATAGTATGGCGCCTAGATGGAGGAAATGTATTGAGTTTTACCCTTCAATAATGAAAAGCTAAATCTAGTGGTAGAATGCAAATATATGGATAGTCTAAATGCAAATAAAAAATAAAGAATTATTAATAGGAAGTTTTAGTGTGCTGAACCCCAAGCCTTTAGCAATATGTTGAGCGAAGTCACACCAAACGAAGGAGAAGACCAATTCCAATTAGTCAAAAACTGTACTGGGGCAAACTTCAGAGCCTCCAAGAAGTAGGTTTTTTTTTTTTTTTTTTTTTTTTTAAATTTAAATTNGTTTGGTTTTTTTTTTTTTTTTTTTTTTTTAAATTTCACTTGGTGAATCTCACTAAGGTAAGGGAACTATAACCAATATTAATATTAGCCTAACTTATATACATAGAATTGATCTCTCAATAGTTATTGAACAACAAAATTATATATACAACTTGCAAGCTAAAGATCCAATTAATTCATTTCATACGAATATTTTAAGGAGGTTGGAAATTTACATTATGAAAACTTTAGACTGCAACAAAAGGATAAATATATATATAATGAATATCATGAGACACCACTATTCAAATCTGAGACAGTGACGCAAAGTTTAGCATAAAAAGTTGAATGGTGGCCTAGTAAAACAACAAAATATCCTCCAAAGGTTGAATTAAAGACTGAAAGAGCAGTTTCATAAGCAATGGGTAAGGATTCCTTGAAGTACCAAGCCATCTATATTGACCTTGATCCAACAGAAGAATAGTAAATATATTACGTTGGGTTGGATTCATCAGTCTACTACTACTTAAAGATATACTTATTGAAGTGATGCAGATTAGAATTGAGGATAAATTCTATAAAATGATGATCTTATGCATGTGAAGAGTAGTATTACTCTATGTCAATATATGATCTTATGCTATTATACTGAATTGATTGAAAAGAACGGCAGAGTTTTCCAAGTAATGGAATATGCCTGGAATATCATTGTTAAGCATGTTCTGATAAATCAATCATCAAACACTTTTCGTCTTGCATGATTTTAATCTCTACCAATTGCTGAATCAAATCACAAAATTTGGTGACTCGACTGCCAACTTTTTCGTCCGAGATTGTTATAAAAAATAAACTATGTAATATAAAATAAGACCGTGATGTCATGCCTGGTGTCAAGGTTTTGATGTTCAAGTAGGCTTTGAATCTTAGTTGCTTCATATATACATTACTAGCAGCCGGTGAGAAAGATAGGGTCGATTTGATCTTTCACTCACTATTTGAAAGGTTGAGCTAGCTTTATCTCTGCTCGGGTCTTGCAATAAACACTAATCCAGAAATCTAATATCTGCTATAATCGTTATAGATAGAATTCGTAGTTGTAGCTGCTATATATCTAAGTGGCTTTAACAAGTAGTCAAATTGAAAACGTATGAAGGGCAGATATATCACGTGGTATTGCCCCAAATGTCAGTGGGAAATGGAGACATTTATGCTGCGGAAGTACACTTGTTCAATCTTAACAACAAAACAATCCACATTCATTATTCCCATAAACACGATGATCATAAAATCATGCATAAAAGTCCACAGAAGACGACAGGGATGTCGAGTTTCATTTGATGTGTATGCTACTGGACTACTATTTATTTTAGATGAAATGCTTATCCTAGATTATTGTTTCAACTGATGCATGCCACGTTTAGCTAAGAAGTCTAATAAACGCATTCACAAATTCTAATGAGAAACTAGGTAGTACTGCTGAGGGCTGCGGTGCATCGAGAAAGTAAAGTACCCCATATGCATCAACTTTAGTTCACCAAATTGTCTACCCAGTTTCAACATTGGCTAAATATTCAAACTTTTCAACTCAGTGGGATCCATAATAAAGAAATTAAAATCTTACTATTAATAGAGCTTCTACGACCTACTAAGGAAAAGCCGAAAAAATAAATTAAAAATTACCAACACGTGTTGTTCTCTTGTTGGCGTGAGCTCATTATAAAACGCCATGCAATTGCTCTTGTTTTCACTCATCAACAAAAGATCAAAGATGTCTAAAACATATTTCTTGCTAGCTTTGTTATTCCTTGGAGTGGTGCTTTTCACTACTCCCTCTGCCGCCAATCACTACAAGCCCCCATACAAGCCACCCCCTAAACACAAGCCTCCTTCTACGGAGGAGCAATCTCTGGAGGAAAGCTTAGAAACCTTGGATGGAAAGGGACACAAGCCACCCTATAAGCCACCCCCAAAATACAAGCCACCACCAAAACATAAGCCTCCTTCTGTGGAAGAAAACCTTGAAACCTTGGATGGGAAGGGACACAAACCACCATACAAGCCACCCCCAATATACAAGCCACCACCAAAGCACAAGCCTCCTTCTGCGGAGGAGCAATCTCTGGAAGAAAACCTAGAAACGTTGGATGGGAAGGGATACAAGCCCCCATACAAGCCACCCCCAAAATACAAGCCACCACCAAAACATAAGCCGCCTACTGCGGAGGAGCAATCTCTGGAGGAAAACCTTGAAACCTTGGACGGAAAGGGACACAAACCACCATACAAGCCACCCTACAAACCACCCCACAAGCCACCCCCAAAATACAAGCCTCCAACTGCCAACTGAGTCGTGGCTTCCTAGCTACGTCAATAGTGCATCGTATAAATAAGAGCCAATAATGATGTAATCCTTTCTATAAGTGATGCGTATGTATATGCATGTATCTATCACTGCTGTTCATGCATGTTTACTCGTTGTATCGTATGTAATGAATTTGCTTCAACCTTATGATCACTGAGCATGCATTCGAACTTCTTTCCAAGTTTCCATTTCAGGGTTATTGCTAAGTTTAGTACAAATGGCTGCAACAACAATTAACGATTTGGAACCTAAGTTTTAACAAATCTAAATGCTTTATGAGTATGGTTCAGCTTATAAAAATCAGGAGACGACATTATATTTAAAAAATAATAATACTGATGATCGAGTTCAAGATTATATTACTTGCCAATTGTTGTGACATTAATTTAGAAATTTTTTACATGAATAACGGATTAAAGATGACAAATTATATGATAATAATTAGTTAGTGTCACATCATTTGGAACGTATAATTTAAATATATTCTTGTTCTACACGTCATAACATAAAGAATGATTATTTGTACTTCAATGCATCCAATCGAAAGATGATTTACTAGCTAGAAAACTCTTTTTCTCTAGGAAAAATGTCCAAATTATTTAATCACGGAAGTAGCTGCTAATTACCCCAGATACATCTATTCAGCATGCGACTTAAAGCGAGTTATATTGCTAATAAATTAAGGCACAGTATCTCGACTATCAGATAAACGATGCTAACAGTCAATTGGGTCAAGAAAATCGAATGAAAGTCGAAGATGGTAGATGAAAAGAGAAAGATGAAGTTAGGTTCAAGTCAATAATACCAGTGAAAACGTATAAAATTCTCCAAACATACATGTTTGATATTTCATTAGTTTCTAGCCGACGAATTGACAGGTTAGTAGGATAGTGGGTTGTTATAGCGTCACATATTTGTAGAGATTATTATATATTTGTTACTTCAAGAGCTTAAACTAGAAGATGATCGATCACGTTAACAAAACAACAAATCAATAATGTTTTCAGTTTTTACTATACACTAGCTGCAGGTTGATCCAAATTTAGTCAGCAGCAGTCTGCACATGAGACAGAAAGGAAGTGGCTAAAGTGTCAAACAGTGAAGAAAATTTAAACAAAAATTTATATACAACTTATGAGACTTCCGATTTTTCATTTAAGATTGAATATTGGATATGATATGTATCATTCCCAAGATGTATTAGATATACTTTAAATTCCAATAAATTATAATTTGTTAAAGATTATGGTATTACGGATCCTTTTTAAAGGTTATTTATTATAAGATTGGAGAAATAGATGCAAATAAGACATCTTTTATTATCTATACGAGTCAAGATAGGCTCTTCCTAACAGTTATTAGTCAAATACAAATAAATTATTTCATCCAAAAATTAGTAATATATGGTAACTATTTTTCAAAAATATCGAAGTTGGGAAATTAATGATTTTTTTAATCTCTTTTTTATTAATTATCTAAAATTAACTTATTACTTGTGTTGTGCATAATAATATCAAATTTGTGCTTGCTACATAAGCTACGTACCTTTAAATTAACATAAAGTAACAAAGTGTCAGTATCGAAGGGGAGAAATGGAGAAAAGATGCCGTTAACTTAATCAAATATTTCGCCTGGAAACAAAACGACAAATCATAGCGTCAATATAGAAGATAGTTATCGAGATTAGGTGAAAGATCTTAGAAAACGACATGTCATTTTAAATAATTTATATATTATCGCAATTCCCTTGCCCTTTTCTACTTTATTTTTATTTTTTCAAATCTAGTCAAAAGTTTGATATATGAATGTAGTGGGAGTGGTTAATCTTTTCCGTTTTCAATTATTAATACGTATATTTATCTCTTATATTTTTATTGATTTAAGAATTAGGAAATATCTTTATTTAATTAGGTAATTTCATTTCAAATTTATTAAACAAGGAAATATTTTTAAAAAGGAAATTGTCGATTAAAATGCTTCAATTAATATACCCAGAAAGACCACATCACTCCAATATTATATAGGGAAATTGAAAGAAAAAGAAAGCAATGAAAGGGAATGGAGATGGATGAACCTAGCAATAACTAGATATTCAAAGTTGGCCACTTTTGATGTGAATTCGGTGTTGACATACATGCACTTGCTTTATTAATTTTTATTATTATATCTATTTTACAAGTACCTATACATTGATTTAATTTGTTTTTATTATCTCGTAGATAGATCATATATTTCTTAAATTTTGCGTTAATTAATGTAATTTCAAGAGAAATAACTAAACTTTCTAATTCACTCGATAAGTTCTTTTTCCTTATGTGATTTTTTTTATATAAATGAAAATATTTAATAAAAAATTAAATTTATTTTAATAAACCTTTATTGACAATAACCATATTTTACATACAATGAACTTTTTTAAATTCTAGATAAACTCAAATGGAGAAAGAATTTAACTTTCTAATAGACGTTTAGAAGAGTTCTAATTGTGTCTAATTGATCTCCATCTCTCATATTATTTATCTGGAAGAGATGGGTTTAAATCAACTTCATGAGATTGGGTTCCAACTTTAGGGATGGGTGGGCCGTGAGCACATCACAAAACTTGCCTTAACTTAAACATACGTAAGTTTTTTTTTTTTTTTTTGTGATAAATTATTNCACATCACAAAACTTGCCTTAACTTAAACATACGTAAGTTTTTTTTTTTTTTTTGTGATAAATTATTCATATAGTAACATTATACTACCAATATTTATATGTAAAATAATTTACTTTTGGTTGTCCTTGAGGCCTCAACTCAATGGCTTTTTAATAGTATTGAATTGACTGATGATAATTAAGACTCATTTGATGGTAGGGACTCGAGAAAGTTTAGAAGTGGCTAGCAAGATGAAGCTTGGTTTAGTGGTGCTCTCTCTTCTGCTGAAGACTGGATGAGATGGGAGTGGTCTACCCTCAACTCGATAAGCAAACCCTAAGCCTCAACTTTGTAGGTGAGCACTTGGTGATTCCCATGGCTCTGGCTTCGCTGGGATGTCTCTTATTTGTTTCGAATAGTTGCCTCATTAATCCTTATTGAGGCTTAGCAATACAGGAAGTGGCCTACCAAGTTGAGGCCTCAACTCAAGAGGCAAAGATATGACTCTCGCAGTTTTGATTCCGCTGATGCGCCTCTTACTTGTCTAAGATAGTTGTCTCTTTTTTATTGAGGCTTGTAAGAGACTAGGAATTGAGTTTCAGACCATGACCCAACTTAGTTGGTAGGGTTGGTCCTCCTGATGGTTGCACCTCGCACTTCCCGGGGAGGTTGTTTCTCCCACATTTACCTAAATTTGCCTAAGAAATTGTCACTTATATGTATCGTTTACTTGATAATAGACATTGAGCAAAATTAAGGGAATGTTTTGATCATTTAGAAGAATAGTTTCAACGTATTTTGATTTTTTTTTTTTAATTGCAAATAGAGTCACTTTGTTTTTTAATATGTTCAATTAAATTGCATCGGACACACAAAAGAAATAACATAATAGCAAGGTTGATAAGATAATTTTGCTTCTCATGTGGCGACTAGACAACCCACGATAACCCAACGTGGTGGGGTACCTTTTAAGTAGAAATACAACAAGTGTCTGGACCACTTCTGAGTCACATTCATCATAATATATAGTCGTGAATTACTGCACAATTCACACTCGATTTTTGACAAAAAGTTCAATTTCTCATTTTCCAACGTATCCAATAATGCCTTCTCTTGTTCATGGCCGGTGACTTTTTCTTAACTTAGTGAGAAGCTCAAATCAGATATTGTTATATTCAAAGCAGGCTAGACTATTAATCAACCTTGTTTCAACTCTACAGACCCAAATGTGACTTCTTAGTGAGAGATTATACCAGATTATTATTATTATTATTCTTATTATTGGGTTTTCGGTTCTGTTTTTGTTTTTTATATGCAAAATCAAACTGTGACGTGTAATGTCTATTTACGAAAGATTTCTAACTTACGAATGCTTTTTAACCTAACACGGCACCCTAAAAGTAATAACTGTGGATAAACTCCCTACACTCCCCCAGGGTTTGGTTGAAGTACGAATCACCCCCATTGATTGGATAGTAATACTTAACCCACACTTTCACAACTCCGTCAGAAAAAAAGTTAACAGATGGAGGGCATTAATTATCAACATGAACCAATTAAAAATAATAAAAAATTAATCAATAAATCATTTCTCTGTCTTCGTCTGTTTCCTCTCAATCTTAATCAATTCCCTTTTTTTTTTTTTTAAAAAAAAACTGCCTTGATAATAAGCTGTCGTAGAAATAAATAAATTTTATAAAGAGTTTTTAAAATAGTAATTTCTTAGTTTTGGAAGACCGTTTCTGCTTCTAAAATATAAAAAATTAAAATTATCTTTACAAAAAATTTAAAAATACAAAATTTTTCTGATCTATTTACAACCTATAAAATTTGTCATTTTTCAATGGATTTATTGAATTAATTATATATTGATTATACTATTGATATATTATATTAAACTTGAATTTTTATAATTAATATTTATTGATTTAACAAATATATATTCTAATTATAAATTTATTTTATTTTAAATATATTTATTTTATATGTCTTTATAAAATTTAAATTATTTTATAGATATAGGTTTATTTTAAAATTATAATATTAATTATTAAATTAATTTTTTTAAGTTAAGTTAAATTAAAAAATAATTTAAATTTTGAATCAGCTATACAATCTATATAGTCTTCCTTTAATTAAGTTTTTAAAATATTATAAATATTATTATTTATATGAGATTATAAATTATTTGTATATAAATTATTAGAAATAATTCAAAAAAATAAAAATAATCGATTATAAAATATTATAAATATATAATACATATATCCATTTTGGATATTTATACATAATTTATAAAAGCAACAATAGCATCAATCTCAAATACATTTATCACGTTTTTAGAAAAAGCAAAATAGCTTTTAAAAGTTATTTACCAAACACCTCCAACTTATTTTATAAACTACTGATTTTAATTTTTAATAAAATAGAAACTGCTTACTTCCAAAGCAACAACAGTCATAAACTAGCCCTTAATTGTATGTTGTTTTTCGTTGTTTTTTTCTTTTTTAAATTGTTATACGATTTGACTAGATTTGTTTTATGTCTGTTTTATTTATTTAGAAGTAATTTTTGTTTTTATTTTTGTTGGCGGGTGGCGGCAGCAATGGCCATGGATGGCGGTGGTTTTGCTTGCAGCAATGGCGAGACAATCAAGCTTTGTTATGTCATAACTTAGAATGTTAAGGTAGCAACACTCCCAATGCCTGAAACCTTTGGCTAGCAACTTTTTTTTTTTTCTTGGGTACTTGATTATTGAATTTTTTGTGATTTCGTTAGGATTGATTCATGTGTATTTTATATGTTTAAGTAATTTTTTTCTTTTGTATTTTTGTTGGTGGCAACGGTGGCCATTGACGTTGGAGATGGTGTGGTAGTTTGATTGGTGTTACCTATGGCAGTTTGGATATTACTAACTGAACACTAGGGTGGCGATGTTCCTTGTATTAAACCATGGGCGGCTATCGGTGATAGATCCAACGGAAAGTATTGACTTAACGATGCACTTGGACTTCTTGGACTTCCTTACCATTAATTATTAGTTGTAGTGTCGTGAAGTCTTCATTCCAAGTGGGAATTGAAGAATCTAAGCAGATTTATCCTGCGGATTTTCATGATTAGCTATCTTTCGACAGAATGTGAATGAGGCTTCCATAGTCCATCTGACGAAAACCAAATGTGAAAACCATTCACATGCTGGTGTGTACGCAATTATTATTAGATTAAAATACGGCATGAGATGGAGGATATTTTATATTTAAATAATTTTATTGAATCAACAAAACTTCAGGATGTAGTTATGTTTGGCTCATTGAATTAGATGTAGAACCCATCAAGAAATGATTGACTCTTTTAAGACAAGAATTTAGTTGGTTGAAAATTAAGGATGTGCACCAGGAGATGCCTCGGCGGCAATTGTCAAACTTTTCCAGTTAGTGGGATGGGCCAAAGATTAGAGGAAGGAGAGCAAGCAATTGAGTGACACAAGACCTCAATTGAAATTTCCCTCATATGTATAATGCCAGTGATAAATAGGACAAAATAGAGTGACACAAGTGATGACGACATGGTCTCCCACGATTCCTATAAAAGGCCACCCAGCTTCTCTTAGTTTGCACACCAAAACCGAATTCGAATTGAAATGTCTTCCAAGTTCTTGCTAGCTTTGTTCCTTCTTGGTGCAGTGGTTCTTCTTACCACTCCCTCACTTGCTGATCACCACCACGAGCCTCCAAAACATGAGCATAAGCCACCAGAACACAAGCCACCCATCCACAAGCCTCCCGCTGAACGACACCTTGAAGAAACAACATTAGATAGAAAACCACCTAAGGGTAAGGGAGAGAAGCCACCACCAAAGCACAAGCCCCCTCATGGACACATGTCGGTCGAGGAAGTTGAAGATTCTCACAAGTCATTTCCAGGGCACCATGGCAAGGGAGAGAAGCAACCACCAAAACACGAGCCTCCTCATGGTCGACACTTGTTGGCAGCGGAAGCTGAGGACTCGCACAAGCAATTTCTGGGACATCACGGCAAGGGTGAGAAGCAACCACCAAAGCACAAGCCACCACACGGACACATGTTAGAAGAGGAAGTTGAGGACACGCACAAGCATTTTCCAGGACACCACGGAAAGGGAGAGAAGCAACCACCAAAGCACAAGCCACCACACGGACACATGTTGGCGGAGGAAGTTGAGGAAAATCACAAGCCATTTCCAGGACACCATGGCAAGGGAGAGAAGCAACCACCGACGCACAAGCCACCACACGGACACATGTTAGCAGAGGAAGTTGAGGATGGACACAAGCCATTTCCAGGACACGGTGGAAAGGGAGAGAAGCAACCACCAAAGCAGCAGCCACCCAGGAAGCTAAAGCCACCAACTCATGGAGAGAAGCCACCAACACCCTACCACAAGCCACCCCGTAAACCTCCATCAGCGAATTAATAAGTACCAATCATATGGATAGGAACTTATATGGTAGAAATAATAAGAGCCGATAGTGATCATGATGCATGTAATACTTTCTTTCATCATACCGTTCTGTGTATCAGTTTGGTACTTCTAGGAGAGTGTTATGTTACTGCTCGCCTTGTGGCTGACGATGAGCAAACTCATACAGCTTTTTGCTCGTCTCATGCATGTACCCTACTCAGTACCTTTCATATATTTGAGATTTTATTTTGTTGACTATTTTCAGACTTTTTATGTTTTTCTTTAATTTGTTTAACTTTTGTTCATAGATTAATTATTTTTACCCGTATTTTCCCTGTCCTCCATAAGTTTAAAATATTTGTGCCTTATGCATGCCAATAATTTTTTGTATAAATGATTTCAAATCTAAGGGCTGAGATTATGCTTTTTTATGTACAATTGTTGATTTATTGGAATTAATATATTTTTATTTTAATTTGAGCCCTTGAATTTTAAACTTAAGAACCGTAAATTAAAATAAAAAATATATTAATTATAATAAATCATAAATTGTACATAAATAAACACAATCCCAGCCCTTGGATTTCAAATCTAAGGGTTCTAGGTTAAAAAAAAAAAAGAATAGATATCTTAAATCAACAAAACTACAATATTACATAAATAAACAGAATCTTAATATTCACAATCCAATCCAGATCTTTGCCATCAAATCTCAGATCTTAAATTAATATATGTTTAACGGTAGGCGGTGGTGCGGTTGTGGAAGGAAATGGGAGCCTTTTTAGTGATGTTAAGGGCAAGGTTTTGGTCCATGACAGTTGAGGTCGACGAACCCATACAAGCAAGAGCATGATGGTAGGTAGTTGAGCTTCTATTAAGAAAGAGGGATAGTGATGGAGTTTGATTTGCAAATAGTACCATTCATTAATTAAACGACTATTAGTTTTGTTACCTTGGGGAATTATAAGAAATATCCAAAATTAAGGGTCATCTTGAAAATCTATCCCTCATGCCAAATCTGTTGCAAGTCCTTATCCAAAAAATATGAAAGAGACTAAAATACCCTTATTAATATATTTTAGAAGTTAGTTTCAAAAAAACGTCATTTTCACAAAATACTCTCTCCTTCACTCTCATCCTTCTTTGTCTTTCTCGATAACTCTTTCACTTTGTCGGATATTTATTATAATATAGGTAACATTTATCATTTTCTATTTTATTTGTTTTTTTTCTTTTTGTTTACTTTTTTCTTTGTAGTTGATGTTGGGTTTTAACTTAGTTGAAATGTTGATGAATGTTAATAAT
>JANKKC010045166.1:0-30789 GCA_026225755.1 Bursera bipinnata
GCCTGTCACACTCCTCCTGCACACAGACTTCAACAAAAAAAGTTTTGTTAAATTGAGGGCGTTGATTGAGTTTTGGGGTAAATAATTAACACATAAGGTTTACCTTATTCTAAGTAATAAATTTATTTCAGATATTCATAAAGTAATATAAAGACTCATATTTTGATATTTTAAGTAACATTAAGACCCATATTTTCATGTATCAAGACCCTATGTTTTCTAATTCTGGAGGTGTCTATATTATTTTATAAATAACAGAATGATTTTATTACTTAAACTAAATCTCGGTGGTGTCTATATATTTACCCCGGGGTAATTAATCGAATAATTTTTTTTTGTGTGCCTTAACCAAAATATAAAATATGGAGTTGTCAAACTAGTTGTCGAGCACTAAATTTGTTTGATACAGCAAATAGGCTTGCTTGATAGTTTGACACTTTGATCATGTTTTTTGTTTATCTAGCAATATGTTAAGTTGTAATACAAATCTCCATCAAATAACTCGATACTTTGTTGGATCATAAAAAATAAAAAATGGCTGAAATTTAAACGTCATAGAATTTGACAATTTTTTTAATTTTTTTTACAAGGTTTAATTAATTTGATAAAAAAAAGTAGTCTTTAGAATATAATACACCTTTATAATAAAATATTATTGAAAATTTAGATTATAAAGGTATTAGTGAAAATTTATCAAAAGTTAAAAGTTATTATAAACTTAATTTTTTTAACTTTCTGATAACCATTTACTTTTTTAATATAAAGGTAAAAAGTGTTATTGAATTGGTATGAAAAAAAATTATCCTTTATTTTTTTTTAATTTGTAGATTATGATAAATTAATAATAAAAAAATATGTGAAATTAGTTAAAAAATTAAGTCTTGTCTTATCTTTTATCAAATTAAGTAGACTCTTTTTTATAATTTTTTTAAAATCGTTTACGTCCATTATTTTAGCAACACCTTAGGGGAGGTTGTTGAAATTGTCCTTCAAAAAATATGGGCGGCGTTCTTGGACCGATTCTTCCAATTTTGACTATATGAAATCAAACTTTCGATGTATTTTATATCAATAAAAGGATTTTACTGATTTTATATATATAAAAGGATTTTAATGTTGTAATTTTTGAATTTCACATCGCTCTCGCACTGTCCACTGAGCTTGTATATAAGCAAGAACCAGTAGTCTTTTATTCAAGTGACGCGTTTTGGGTCAAAAACTCATAAACAAAATCGTAAGGTTGACCAAGTAAGCACCAAAGCGGACAATATCACTTGAGGCTATTTATAACACGTTATCACTACGATCGCAATGGGAGTTGTGTTATGATTTCTGAATACCATATCGCTCCCGCACTGTTTATTGAACTTGTATATAAGTAGGGGCTAATAGCCTTTTACTCAAGTGACGCATTTTAAGCCAAAAACCCAAAAACAAAATCATGAGGTTGACCCAGTAAGCACCAAAGCGGATAATATCTCTTAAACATTTACACTTTTATTTGACTTTTCAATATGTATTGTATTAAAAATATTTTATTTATTTTTTATTATTTTGAAAACCAATAATAGGATAACCCATGAAGTCATTTACAATAAAATGCATAAGCTCATGTGGAGGGTAATCTCACAATTTCTCCGTAGAAGAACTAAATCCCAAGTTGAAATCCAGTTTATTTCTGGAAATCAAGAAGGATTGGGGCTTTTTTTTTTTTCTTCTTTCAATGTTTTTCTATAAATCTTGGTGGTGCTTTGAAAATAAGAGAAAGTAGATTTTCTAAAATAATAAAAGGATTTTTTTTTTAATTTTAAAACTTTAAAAAACTCAAAATCTTGCATTCGAGGAACTACTTGTATAAGTTGCAAGAAAGCATGTCATAATCTGGAAGAAAAATCAGATATACCAGAAACAATGCTCCTATATCATGCAAACTCACTCAATGTACTACTTTTGGCACAGCTGCTTCACTCTTAGGAATATCCTCGCAGTGGAGGGTCGGTGGCACTTGTTCCTTCTCGTCACTAATCTCCATGTTTGGTGTTTCTTCTACATATGAAGATTCATCCGAAGGCTCAGAACAACGGTCTAAAGGCAACGAGTCTGACTGCTGCAATTCAGATGCAACTGATGATACGTTAATTGGTGAACAACTTCCAGGGTTGCTGGAATTAGACTTTTTATTATCGTCCTCCCTCATACGTTGCCCATATGCTTCATAGTCAAACCCAACTGTGTTTCTACCTCCAAATGCAGATTCCAGCTTATCCATATCAAAGAGGGCTTCCATTATCCTCCGGCTCTGGAGATCATCAGAATAGCCAAACCTCACCTTTTTGTGTGTCTTGGGCTCAAGGAAAGGTTTCACCATCTGTAACAAAGAACATTTCACCGCATTTATTTTTACACGATAAGTATGGCAAGCTATATTATATCAAAGATAAATAAGACTATGGTCCTTGCCATATTGAGATTTATGGGGTAATGCAATATCGAAACTCAATATGCAAAGATTACACAACAAAATGGAGATAGGGACATACCACCCAAAAAGATTCAAACACTTTTGGGGGATTATAAAGGATTGCCAGGCTCAATCTCTCAGGATAATGGTTCTGCAAGATATTAGCTGTTTCCCGAGTCACCTTAACTGATATGCTTGACATTGTCCACCCTTGAAAATCAACTAACCACACCATTTGATCCTTGTCTGGGTTCAAATTCATTATAGCATTTTCCATACAGTATACCAAGTACTTCAGCTGCAATTCTGTTGAGCTTGAATTCTGAGAGTGAAATTGTTAAAATCTGTCATCCTCATTTATAATCATCAAGCTCACAATAATAACGGACAACAATGACGACAAAGAAAAAGAATGATGTAGCAATGCGGATGCATCTACCTGGAAACCTGGCCTCAAAATAAGAACTGCCCTACCAAACTTGTCACAGTAATTAGCTCTGTACGCTTTTCCAGTTTCAGCTTCTTTGGCACTGTGTTCCTAGAACAATGACGAAAGGTTAAGAGCGCAAAAGGATGAAGTAGCATTACAATTTAAATTACAGATAAATCCCAAACCTCAAAGACTAAAGAACACAAACAATTATAAGTTCATTTGCAGCTTTAGGATAAACTTTTGGAAAAGCAAAACTCATTTTTGGTAATTGGCTGTAATATAATTGTCTTTGGATGCTGATGGGCACCATTGGTCATAGCATTCCAAACTATTCAGGCAAAAAATCAACCAAATAGCTCAATTATATTGAACTACATTGCAAACGCAACTTAGTGCCCCTTTGCTTTTCTATTTTCTTTGGGGGCTTGTTGAATTGATTTTTAAAAAATTCAAGAAACCTAATTAATTTGACAAAAACAAACAAATGCAAAGCAGAAAACACATACCCATCTGATCATCTCAGGCTTGTATTGCAGCCTCCACTTCAAGGTTTCTTCCAACATCTTGCACGCCTTCTTCGTACTCCAGTTCCTTGCTCTAAGATACCTTAATATAGATGCATCCGAACAAAGGTTTGGGACTTTCTGAGCAACAGGACCCAAAGCCCTTTTAACATCATTGATCTACGTCAAACCAAACCCAGTTAATTACTCTCCTCAATGTTTTTTTATTAAGAGAAAATCCCAGAATACCGTGTATGTACATCTGATCAATAAGAGAGTATCACGTCACTACCCTTTATGCATGGACATCTATTAAACTCAAATTTTGTACAAAATTTATGAACATAATGAAGATTCAAAATATTAATAAAAAACAGAAACAAAATTGCAGCTATCATTTTTTTTTAATGAATTGACAACACAAATTATCGATATTATATAAATAGATAATAATAGTATATAATGTCTATATATACCTTTGCTTGCTGCTCTTCAGGAGAAGGAGATTTCTCTGACGAACTTGCTCTTGACTTTCTGCAAGACATTCTTTCAAATTTTAACAAACTGAAAAATCAAAAACCAACAAAAGCTATTAGAATATTATTATATCAACATTAACCAAAACAGTAAATAAATAAAATGTGTCAAAGTCTTCTTTAATTATTAACCAATTTCCACCTTTATTCTTAATCAACCAGGTCAAGAAAAGCATAAAAAAACATAAAAGTAAATAAATTCTTATAAGATTCCTCTTGAAATATATATAAAAAAAATATCTTTGAACTTCCAAAGCTAAAAATAAATGGGAAGCAGAATTTACCACTTTAATCACAGGGCGGTGCTGATGCTCTGGAGAACAAAAACGAAACCAAAACCTGGTTAAAAATACAAATATGAGCATAAGAAAAAAAAGAGAGTAAAAGAAACGTTGTGTCTAAAGAAATGAGAAAAAAAAAAAAAAGTAAAAAGAAAGCAGAGAACAGAGAAGAGAATGATTAGTTATAGTTCCAATTCAACGTGATCCTCTGAATGCGTGGTGGTCTAGAAACAAGTTTGACCAGACGGTGGTCAATCCCTCCCCACCACAACCTTGAGTTATAATCTCATAGAGATAGAAAGTAATAATTTATCCAATAATCTTTGGATTTATTAGACAAACAGTTTACTTAACGGGCTAACGATTCATTAATTATAGTACTAATAGTTTACTTTAAAGGATTAACGATTTTAATAGAGAATTAACAGATAGAATTAATAGATTAATGGGTTAACGGATTTAGTTAGATAGATACAAAAATTATTAAGATTGACTATTTTCTTGAGCGTCCTCCAAATCTGGTTATTTTTTACGCTTCCTACAAGCAATATGAAACATAAAAATTAAGTCTAATAATTATTATTCTTATAAATATTATACTTAGGTTTAGGGTGGGTTTATTTTGGTAAGTTTAATTATTTTTACTAATTATTTTATTTTATTATTCATGATTATTTCTGTACATTTACATGTCTATAGGCTAACATGCAATTTCTCTATGTTTTTAGAGAAATAAGAGTGCCAATATAAAAACTACTTTATTATATCCAATTAATTGAATTTTTTTTAAGAAAATATATCTATTATGAATGAAGTGTTATGCAAAATTGAAATTAAATGCAGATTATAAAAAGTGGACTGAGTTAAAGGATGCATTTAAAAAATGATTTTGTTTATAAAAGTTTAGATACTATGAACTTTTATCGCGCATAGATAGATGCCTTTTTTTTGTCAAACACTAATCTTTGATAATAAATAATGTCCAACACAATATATGACATAACGTATATCTAATATTTATCGTTGGATGAATTATAATATATAAATTTTTAATATTTAATTTATTTTTTAAATAAATCCCTTAATTTAGTTATTATTTTTTTCTTTATTTACCCAAAATGAATTTGAAGCAGTGATGGATAGAGTTGTAATATAGTTTCACATAAGACTTTTACATAATTTTTTTAAAAAATTAATACCATTTATTTTTTAGGTTTCTAATAATGTGGAATTAATTGAATTCAGACCAAACAGCTTACTTCGACAGCGGATCTAGTTAGGGATCAGTCGACTTAAATTGTATTTTGGGCCAGTGGACCCAATACCCGACCCATAGAAAAATAGTCAATTTGGGCCCATTTGGTTTCCTTTAATCCTAGCATTTTGTATTCCTTCTGATACGTAAAACGTTTTGAATCATTTCATAACTTTATAAAAATTATTAAGAAAAAAAAAATTAACTGTTAAATAATCCAATTTATTTTAGAAAAGCTTAAATTTTATTTTTAGAGGAATCAGTTTAATTTTTCATTTTTTGTAAATTAATAAAATTATTGACAAACAAATTAAAAACTTAATTGTCTCTCTCTTTAAAATACTTATATGGTTTTAGATATTATAATGCATTAAATTCTTGAGGGAAAACAAGGGTATTCAAGTCATTTCATATATTCTCCTTCATGCAAAAGCTTAAAGCTAAAAGGCAAGGATATTATTGATGAATTACTAAATGTTGAGTAGTAGGGAATATATGCGAAGAAGTTCAGGGGAAAATTTAAAAATACAAAGTATAAGGACCACTTTTGAATTCAACACAAATGAAATCCAAAGAAACATAATATTACGAAATTTATTTATAAATATTATCACGTACGAGAAAAGGGTTTCGTTGTTCATCGAGACCCTGAAACGAGAATCAACGACGTCGTCGTCGTCGTCATCCTTCTCTTCTCCTCCATTCCAAGACGCAATACATCACCGTCGTTTCGAACTTCTCCCAGGTAAACCTAATTCTGCAATTCTGCTTTTCTTTTTCCAACAATGTTTTCGAAAACATAGAACACCATTTCTGTGCTTCCAAATGGTTTCTGTAACATTGAGATTTTGAATGCGAAACCAATCTTGGGAAAAGTGGGTAAGTTTTTGGTGTGTGCTTTTGTGGACAGAGTAGTGGCAGTTACTCAGGCGGAGTGATTGACTGATCGAATAATAGAAGAAAATGCAGAATTGGTTGTGAAAAAGTCAGTTTTGGTATCTTTGTTGTAAATGCCATGGCTCAGCAATCGTCGCGACTCAATCGGTTGCTCACTTTGCTGGACAGTATCCTTTTGGTTTGTGTGTTAGTTTCAAGATTTTAGCTTTAAGTAGTGGATCTGATGTGGAGTAGCGTAGCTGCAACTGTTGTTTCCCTTTTTTTTTTTTTTTTTTTTTTTTTTTNGTAGCTGCAACTGTTGTTTCCCTTTTTTTTTTTTTTTTTATATATATATATTTATGTGTTGTGCAATGGGCGTGAAAATTTTGGGTTTTCGTTAACCATACTTTTTAAAAGCTGGTTCAACGCAAGGAACAAGATTTACAGCTGCACGGCAGATTGGGGATATTGCGAAATCACATCCGCAAGACTTGAACTCACTGTTGAGGAAGGTACATGATTTTGTTGCCTCCCATTTTTTTTTTAAATTTAATTTTAAATCTTTTTTTTTTCTCAAGGTGTCTTTGTCATTTCTAAGCGTAGAAGATGTTACTAGAGGACTTACATTTGTTAATTAGTACCAACATTGTGTTTGCTTTAACTCTAATTAGAAAGAAGTAGAGAATTGATTCAACCATTAATCTTCTTGGCTTGTAGGAAAATTAGATATTTAGACTCGAAACTAGAAGTTGCATTGTTGTTTATAACTCCCAGAACGAAGGCATGCATTCATAATTTGGTCTTGGTTTAGTTGGAGTTTGGCCTTCAAGGCTGGCTTAATGGCTTTCTCAAAATTTTATTGTTCAGTCAAGGGTTGCTCTTGCAGTCTGCTTCACCTGTAAATAATCTTCTTCAAAATAACATCTGCCCTTGGTGATCTTTTCTTGGGAATGTCTTTGGTTCATTCTTTTGTTTTTCTTGGTTTAACTTATTGAGTATTACTGTACCATTACAGCTATTGTTGACTGCATATTGCTAATTCTCGTTAGAATTATTACATGTTGTTGAACCCCATGATTGAACCATAGGATGCTGCCTTTAGCCCTGCATCTTTGTTTCATCTGCATACTGCCTTATTTAGAGTACGGTTGTTACAGGTTATCTATTGGCCAAAAGAGCTTTCTAATGTTATAAGCTCTTTGAATTTTATTTTTTGGTGTTTTTTTTTGGAAAATTAAAAAAGCTTATGGGTGACTAAGTTTGTTCTAGGATAAGCTCAAATTTGAGGCTTTTGTTCGTTTTGAGCTTTCATAAAGTCTTGAAATGTCAATGATACCTATATTTTATATTTAAAGTTTTCCCCTATTTTTCCTGATAACAAAACTTCTTAGAATTTAATATAAATAGTTCTTGTATATTTGTCCAACCAAACAACCAATGGCTTTTTAGTAAAACTCCATCTTATAAGCTCTGATCCGATAAGATATAGTTTTATAAGCTTTACATGAATAAGCCCAGACAAACGGACTCTTATTTACTCTTTTTTTCTTTTTAACAAAAATATTAATGGGTCTCTATATTTTGTAAGATCAGGTTTCTCAATATCTCCGTAGTAAAAATTGGGATACAAGAGTGGCTGCTGCTCATGCTATTGGGGCTATTGCTCAGAATGCTAAGCACACATCTTTGACTGAATTATTCACTTGCGTGGAGACAAAGATGTCTGAGGCTGGGATATCTGGTATTGTTGAAGACATGGTGGCATGGCCCAATTTTCATTCTAAAATAGTAACAAGTGTTTCATTTAGAAGGTTGCCAATATTTTTCATTGATAATCTTTATGTTTACTGACGTTGTTGTATTCAAATAATGTGTTTGTTCTCATATTTACTGACTTTAAATTTGTATAACTACCAAACTATTACAGCTTTGATATGAACAAGGTGTTGGAGTTTGGTGCTTTATTAGCATCTGGAGGACAGGTAATACAACATTTTCTAGGTTTTTATCTTGCAATCTGATCGTTTATTGTTTGGGGATATCACTAAATCATTTATTGATATAAATTCTCATTCCAATTTTAATGCAGGAATATGACATAGCAGTTGATAATTCTAAGAATCCTAAGGAGCGACTGGCTAGGCAGAAACAAAATCTCAAACGCCGTTTGGGTTAGTAATTCTTCTACTTCCACTGATATATTTTGGGTTTAGTAATCTTAGAAGAAGCAGAATCTGAGATGTTAAAGGTGTTTGGATTTTTTTTTTTTTTTTTTTTTTTTTTTTTTTTATTTTTTTTTTTTTTTTTTTTTTTTTTTTTTTTTTTTTTATATATTTTTATTTTGAAGGGATGGTGTCAATCATGTTAAACAGCTTAATCTTCTTCATTCCAATTGGAATTCCCGCTCATTTGAGGCGGGGAGAGATAAAGATTTGTAGTTAGACGGCTAGGGTACATGTTCATTTTATTTTGACAACTTGGATGACATGAGAGATGGAATGGTGAGTTTTAATTTGAGGGTTAACATTTTTTATTTGAGTATTAATAATGATAAGATGAGGAGAACCACATTGTTTTGGTAAGTACCATTTTTGTTGTTGCTGTTAATTCTTTGATGAAGAAGGTAGCGTGTTTAGAAAATTGTCTTGATGTTAGATAGAGAGGGTATCTGGAGTTTATATATGATGTAGAACAATTTAAGTGGAATCGTTAGAGTTTATTTTAATTAGGGTTTATGTCATTTTTTAGTTTTTATTATCTTCAAGATGTCGATTGTTATTAGAGTTAGTTTGTGTTATAGTTTAGATTAGGGTTCTTTAGCTTTATACAGGTTTGTTTCGTTCATCATCGGCAATGACTTATTTATAAAATTTCAGAAAATTTACTTCGGAATTTTACTTTCTCGTGGATTCAAAAGTCCTTTTGTGGATTCAAACCGCACTGCTAAAGCTTCATTTGGTGTTTTTCTTATTATGCTACATCAATACACATGTGAAAAGTATAGAGAATTAGATTAAAAGAAAAAAAAAGAGCAAGTTATCTGCAAACCCAGTTAGTGTATTGGGATATACAGTTGTAATTTGGATAATAATAAAACAATATTTATGGAAAACCAAAATGCAAGGGACTGGAATGTTTAAACAAGTTTCTTTTGATTTGGCTTGATATTGGAATGTAAGTGTTGGCTGGTCTTCATCTGAGGCAGGGTTTTTGTTTTGAGGCTTCGTAATAACAATGTAAGGGACTTCATTTAGACACAAGGGTAATGTAAGAGGCTAGTAAGTATTATGGTAAATTCCTTAAGTAACTTGTTATTTTTTATTTTATTTTATATTTAAAATTTTTGTATCAGAAACATGTAACTGGTTTTATTAATAATAAGAATAGATTTTTCAGCGGTGGTATTTTCCTTGCAATATTCTGTTTTAGTTTAGTGGTAATGAATTATTTTAATTAGTTTGGAGTTCAAGTGCGCAGTTATATCTTTAATATGTCACTGAGGTTCTCTCATGTCCTCTCCACGTGGCTCATATTGGAAATGATGTTCTTTTGCTTTCTCGACGTAGGATAACTGTTTTAAACTGAAAAGAGATCTGGTATTGAGGCTTAATAAAAGATGAGATTTTTTTTTTTGGGTATTGAGTGTGGTCTTCTTTGTTTAATCTCATTGTACAATATTGACCAGTTAAATGAAGTAGGCTGGTAGTTGGAGGTTTGTAGGATTCTGTACGCTCTATAGTTTTAAAAAAAAAAATGGCAGAGTTTGGCTTTTAAATTTTGGTTTTTGAATATGCTAAATCTGTTCATGATGCATCTTCTGAACTAAATGAGTGGTGTAAAGAGTGGTACTCAATAAAATTATCTTTAAGCATTTCAGTTTCTTCTTAAGTGTTTTGGGTCTCATCTTGTTTTGTTAACTTTGTTGCCTTCAAAGAAGAGTGTTTTTGTATGCATGATTCCTTTTCATTTTGTCGTCTCTTGCATGTTTTTTCTAGGCAATGAGTTGATCATTATTACTTGTGTAAATAATTTTAGAATAACATGATTCCTTTTATCAGGTTTGGATGTATGTGAGCAGTTCATGGATGTCAATGATATGATCAAAGATGAAGACCTAATTGTACACAAATTGCATACCCATGGAAATGGGTTGGACCGTAGATTTTTTACTTCTACCTCTGTACGTAATATACAACAATTTGTTTCAAGTATGGTTCCGGGTGTTATTTCTAAAAGGCCAAGTGCAAGAGAATTGAATCTCTTAAAGAGAAAGGCAAAAATAAATTCAAAAGACCAAGCAAAAGGTTGGTCTGAGGATGGAGATATGGAGGTTCCTAATGCTCAAAATGTGACTACTCCAAAGGGCTCACGTGCTGATCCCTTGAATTCAAACAAGGTACTAGAACCTCTTTTCTTTAATCAATATCATTCATTTTTTCATCTGTTGTTACTCTGCAGAATCTTTATTATTATGTGTAGATGTCCCATGTCTGTTTGTCCTAGAAAATTTCTATTGCATACATATCTATGCAAGGTGCATGAATGTGTGTACGTGGATGTCTATGCACCTATTGTTGAATTGCTTTTTTATCTGTGTGTGCATGCAGTTATGCATGACTATTTTTGGTGTAAGCTAGCTGATGATTGAATTGATTTTTATTGGTTCTTTTATGGTGTCGTGTTTCCTTTCTAGATGCAGTTTAAATTACGTTGCAATTTAGTTCACTTGAGTTTTATTTTTAGGACTCTGTCCTGTTTATTTTTGTTTTGTAACATTTTTCGGTTTTGGTAAGTTTTTTATATTCACATCAGATTGTGATAAGATTAGAGCATATCTATTCTGGGAATTTCTTTTTTTCCAAGGAGTAAGTAATTTTGAAATTGACAAGGTTTATATCTATGATGCATGTAACATACATTAAAGTGTTGGCTTTTATAAGATACCTACTTTCATTGCTGGTCTCGCAGCAGCAGGTCTATGTGAGGGGAGACCTGAGTATGATCTCATTGTCTGGAATTTCCATGATAATAGAGTACTTTTTGGAACACATTGCATATTAATAGAAATGAGCAAGTTTTCCCCTTATTCACCTCGTCTTCTCCAACCGCTTTTCAGTTTTTTTCCCTTTTGTAAGTATATTCTCAAAAATGTGATTATGAAATTTAATAACCGCAAATGCATGTAAAAATGTGAATCGTTTGGACTTAACTGTCAACTAAATTATATAGCGACAAATAGTTATGTAATACTCTTGAATTTTTACCAAATAGATGAGTTTTAAGTTATTCATGAAAATTTGTTTAACAAGATTGTTGTTTATTCTTTTTTGGCACTGTATAAAGCACAACTATCACATATTTCATGTGCCTAGATGATGTAAGCTTATAGTGAACAGAAACAATGCTACTGCCTGCAAGAGGGTTTCTATAAATCTGCAATTGCTATTCAATAATGACATCAAACCTTTGGGTAGGTTTTGGTCTCTGGAAATTCCTTGGAATTAGAAATTGGTTGGGGTAGTTGACCTATGGTGATACTCGAAATACCTTTTTTTTTTTTTATATAATTTGTTATTACTATAATGTTTTTGAGTAGTTTACTAATAAATACATATAATGTTATTAAATAAAATAACATTATTTTCTATATCCATTCAGTTTATGCCTAATTTTGACTTAAGCTCTAATCCTTTTTTGTTAACTCCATTTCGCCAAGACGCCCACTTGATTGGATGCCCCTCTCTTCTCTAAAAGAGTACTCTCTCTTACAATCACTGTGAAAATACTTTGTTTAATTAAAAATAAAGAAATGGTATTAAGAATATTGAAGAAAATATTGCAATTTCTCTTTCAAATCATTTATCTAATGCTTTTTTTTTTTTAAAAAAAAAAAACTGTAAAACTGAATAGAGAAGTAGAAGAAATTATTTTGTTCTCTTTTGTGAATGTTTTGTAAATGGAGATGAGTTTGAAGAATGGAGAAGAAATATGCTGATTTCTCTTGTAATCCCTTATCACTGAATGAAGCGTTTGAAGAATGTTAAAAAAAAAAAAAATCTAATTTATCTTGCTTTGTTATGGGTGCAGGGAATATAACTACCAAGTGGAATAAAAATTAGGGGCTTGTGGTTTTCTTGTATTATTAAGGGTGTTTGAGTAAAAAATTAGTTTTCAAATTTTGTGAGTGTATAGATAAATTGGGTGTTCAGTGTATTAATGTGGGTGAAAAGCCCATCCTTAGAATTTTATAGATGTCTAAGTGTGATGTCGGACATATTTATATCCTGTCTTGGTATGGCAAAAAGTTAGCAATTTATGTTTTATGTATCATGAAATTGAATATTATTGTAATGACTTGAGTCCTTATGACGCAACGCTATTGTTCATTCACTTTGGGCTCTAATAGTTTTGTTTTTGGTCCTCACACCCAAAACGCTACTTTTTAATCAAGGGAACCTTAGGTGTTATGTACTAGCTCAGGAACTCTCACATGAGCTTTATGTGACTCTTCCACATGGATTGTTGCCATATACCTAGTGCCAGCAAGAGGCCCCCGTTAGGCATGGCTCATGACAATCCACCCACCTATCGGCCACATGTCCTTGTATAGGGCTCACTAACTATTGGTCATGTTCTTGCTATGATATTAATTCTAAAGACCATACTTTCTTTTTAATAGAGGGAAACTCAAGTGTGATATATTAGCTCTAGAACTCTCACGCTAGTGATGTGTGACTCTTGCACATGGATTGCTCCATACATGTAATGCCCACAACGGGGCCTTGCCTAGAAACTCTTGTGGCAGTTATAACTTTTTCTTTGGTCCTGAAAAAGAGATCCTTTATTTTCTTTTCCCTTTCGCATTTTTACATTTAAATATTAGGTGCAACAACTTTATGTTTCTTTTCCGTGCAGGTAGATTCGACTCTTGATGAAGACAGTTTGGATCAGGATGGGGATGGGCAGTGGCCATTCCGTAGTTTTGTTGAACAACTTATTCTTGATATGTTTGATCCTGGTAAGCTTTTTATACATTCGTTATGCTTACAAACTTCTTTTTGACATTGGGATGATAGTTCATCTAACAATATATTGTCAGTTTGGGAGGTTCGACATGGTAGTGTTATGGCTTTACGAGAAGTTTTGACCCATCATGGTGCTTCTGCTGGGGTGTTTATGCCTGACTTGAGCTCAGATGGTGCACTATTTGTTGAATTTAAAAATAAAGACTATTCGAGTACGATGAAGAGAGAGAGAGAAATTGATTTGAATATGCAAGTTCCAGCAGATGAGCTGGAGCCCAATTTGAAAAAGACAAAGTTTGAAGATGCACCATCTCAGCTGGTGGATGCATTGGTCTCTCCTGCAAAGTGTGATAGCTTTAACATTGGCATAAAGGTTGAAGATAGTGGATGCAGTTTACCTGCAAAGCAGGTCAATGGTCAACTTGATGTTAGTTCTATTAAGGTGGAGCCAGATTCTAGTTTTGATGGTGTAATTTGTCCATCTAAAGAAACTGTTGACATAGCAGAGCCAAAGGGCTATTGTGAGATAAATGGGGCTTCTTTAAATTCAGATATACTGAAAAATCTTCCTGAAAACTGCGAGCTGATGAACTGGTTAAAAATAGTTAGGCATTCATGGCAGAAAAATTGTGAATTTCTTCAAGAATGTGGAATTCGTTTCTTATGTATATTATCGCTAGACCGGTATTGCTCTCTTTCCCTTTTGATTGTAGCCACAATTTGGTTTCTTGCAACTTCATTTTATTGTTAATTGTATAAGGAAAAGCTATCTATCTATTTTCTAGGTCCTTATCCTTTATTATTTTATTTTTTTCTCTTGCAGGTTTGGAGATTATGTATCTGATCAGGTTGTTGCTCCTGTACGTGAAACCTGTGCTCAAGCATTAGGTGCTGCTTTTAAATATATGCATCCCACCTTAGTTCATGAGACATTGTATATCTTGCTGCAAATGCAGGTAAATACCCTGTAAGTACATTCTTTTAGTCTTCTATTACATTTGCGATGCTGTGTTTGCCATTTCTAATTGCTGCTTTCTGATTATATGCTCTGTAATATCTCTTTGTTTTCAGAATAGACCAGAATGGGAAATTCGTCATGGAAGCCTTTTGGGCATCAAGTACTTGATTGCTGTGCGGCAGGTAAAGTTTTGTTGGTTAAATTTAACCTGTTTTCTGTGTAATTAATAAAATTTTCTGGTCTAAAATTATAAGATATCTGAGTTTCATTTATTTGTCTAAGTCATCAATATTGGGTCCTTTAGATTTAAAATATTATGTATCAGTTTCTCTGTTCTTTTGTAAGCCATGCATTTATTTATTATGAAGTTATCTTTGCACTCAAGTTGCAGGTCTATTTTATGTGGTTTCTACTTTTCCTTATCATGCTATCATGGCTGTTTTGTTGACACCAGGAGATGCTTCGTGATCTTCTTGGCTATGTTCTTCCTGCATGTAAAGCTGGGTTGGAGGATCCTGATGATGATGTCCGAGCAGTTGCTGCTGATGCTTTAATACCTGCTGCTGCTTCTATTGTTGCTTTAGATGGTCAAACATTGCATTCCATTGTTATGCTACTTTGGGATATATTGCTTGATTTGGATGATTTAAGCCCATCCACTAGTAGGTATGTATACATGGTGGAATTTTTTTTTCCTTCTTCCTCTTTGGTTTTGTTTAGTAGCAGATGACTTTGTTTTTGTACTATATGTTATATGGTGAAAATGAAATGTATATAGTCATGCACACTACTGCTCAAGTTAGTAAACACATAATTGCTTTTCAAAACTATTTGGGGTTGGCTACAAAAGGTCCTTTTAACTCTTAACTCATCAATTGCCCATAGTCAAACATCCTTGCAAATTTATAGTCCTTGATGCCAAATAATTTTTCTTTCTAGCAGGGGTTGACATTTGAGCCTTGCTCTCTTGTTTAACTCTATGTTTGATGGATTGTTTTCATTTGTCATATCAAATCTTAGCCATTGGTGGAGAGCCAATGTCATGTGTGGGGCCTTTAGTTGGGAGATGTCACCTTATTTTGAGCATGCCGGTTGGGCCTTTTAGTTTTCTAGTTCAGGAGAGTTACCATTTATCCTAAAAATTTTAATGATTCATTACGGAATTTTGAGTCCACATGACTGTTCCATCAGTATGTGTAATTATTTGCCGATACTGTTTGTCATTGTTCCTGAAAACAAGAAACTCAATTAAAAGGAAGATTAAAAATCCCCAATTAAATATAGGATAATTATGGAGGTTTGAGTGGCCATTTCTAGATAATATCAAGTCATTTTTTATGGTTGTATTTGGTTAATTTGATCAAGTGTAGAACTCCATTATTAAGTTTACGCTGATGCTTTATTCAATATTTAAATTACAATATCAAAAGTTATGATTGAGCTACATTTCAATTCTACCGTAGTTGATCAATTAAGTCTGAAGGAGAATTTTTCAGAAAGCCTCTTATCTGTTTGCAGTGTGATGAATCTGTTAGCGGAAATATATTCGCAGGAAGAGATGATTCCTAAGATGTATGGGGCTACATCTAAAGATAAACCAGATTTTGATCTAAATGAAGTGGTCCGTGGCGATGATGTAGGAGAAGCAAGAGATTCTAAAGAAAATCCTTGCACATTAGCTATGCTGGCACCTCGATTATGGCCATTTATGAGGCATAGTATCACATCAGTACGACATTCAGCTATTCGTACTTTGGTAAGATATTTTGTCCATAAGAAAGATATCACTGCTTAGTCAAGTAGCGAAATGCGAAATTTATGGTTTCAAGTCGCTAAGAAATGTGCAACCCATTATATTTATCTGTTTATGTGTTAAAAGGAACTATGTGTATATATATATATTCCATGTTTTTGTTTTTTGTTAATTGAATTATATGGTTGATTGTCTGGAGAATTTCATTGCAGGAGCGGCTTCTTGAAGCTGGTTATAAGAGGAGGACTTCTGAGCCTGCTGGTGGTTCTTTCTGGCCATCTTTTATTTTAGGTGATACACTTAGAATCGTTATTCAGAATCTGCTGCTGGAATCAAATGAGAAAATTCTGCAGTGTTCGGACAGGGTTTGGAGACTGCTTGTTCAGGTTCTTTATTTGATCAGAGTGCATGGATTTTTGAGATTTTGCCGTTTTGCTTTCCCTTTTTGATTGTTCATTTAGCTTTTATCTTTTAATTTTTATTTTTGTTAAAACCCCCAAAATATAAATGAAGATACAGAGGAGAAACATTGGACTATTTTAAAGGACATTTGAAGTGTTATAGAACAAATCATAGATGTCTTTGTCACATATTCATTTTGGGGTTTTGGTGGTTGTTGAAGCTTTAATTTTAGATCCTGCTATAATATTCCCATTTGGTCGTGTGACATTTGGTGGATTGCCGAAACTTTGCTTCAAAATTATTAAAAGTGATCTGCCAACTTCAAAATAGCATACATTGCTTACAATTATGTGCACTGCCCACTGAAGTTCTGCTTAGCAAGCTTCAGAACATTGATAAGTATCACCTTCTCTGGATATAGAAGGTAGATGCTTAGTTATTGGTAGCAGCTGTTGTGTGGCTTAAGTGAGAATCTTTTGCACCCAAAATTATGTTCAAACAATGATATGATTGACTTCATAATCACATCATGTATTTACTGGCTTATTGCTAATCCAATTTGAACTTTTTTTTAAAATTCTTCTATATTTTTATATTTTTTTATTTTTTAATAAGAAACCAAAACTGGAATGCATCTCAGTGCATTATTGGACAGCACCTTTCACATCTTTTAGTACTAAGCGGCTAACTTGATTCCATGATTTTATATATAAAATTAGATGGTTTGTCCTACCGGGAAAAGAACAGAAATGGATATTTATTGATAATTACATCTCAATTCTAGTTATATTCAAATTTTTGTGCAAAGCCTTATTCAGCGAAAGTTGTGTATTTGGTTATTGTGTTTGGAGGGAAGTAATTAGTTACCATGTGGATTAAAAGAAAGAAAAGAAAGTACTTATTAGTTTTAAATTAAACTCATTAGTTTAAAGATCCATCCTAACATATAGTTTCGCTTTGAGAGGCATTTATAGGCTCAAGCGTATCATTAAGTTTAGAATGATATGCAAAAAATGAATAATGTCCACCAGTAGAGTGCTATATCTATTAATGTTCAAGTTGTGTTGAATCTACTTACAAAGATCTATTACTCTCTCTCTTCATGAGCTTCCTTTTTCTGGATATGTAAAAGAATTTCCATTTCTTTTTATGTACTGTTATCACCTCTAAACTCTGTCTTTTAATCAATGTCAGTGCCCAGTTGATGACTTGGAAGCTGCTGCTGGTTCATTTATGTCTTCTTGGATAGAACTTGCAACCACACCTTATGGTTCCCAATTAGATGTGACAAAAATGTTTTGGCCTGTTGCTCCTCCTCGAAAAAGTCATTTTAAAGCAGCTGCTAAAATGAGAGCAGTCATGCTTGAGAATGAGTCTTCTGGAAATACGGTTCTGGATTATATGAAAGGAACTCTTCTACCGGACAGCAATGGAGATGCTTCCACCAACTCAGTTAAGATTATTGTTGGTGCTGATGCGGACATGTCAGTGACTAATACCAGAGTTGTTACTGCATCTGCATTAGGAATATTTGCTTCTAAGTTGCGTGAGGGTTCTGTGCAATACGTAATTGATCCACTGTGGAATGCCCTCACATCTTTATCTGGAGTCCAGCGGCAGGTAGCTTTTGTGCTTCATTTTAAAAGGAAATGTAATGGTGACCACACCATCTTTTTACTGCTCACTTTCTCTGACTGGATTTATGTGTATTTTCATAGGTCGCATCCATGGTTCTTATTTCTTGGTTCAAAGAGATCAAAAGCAAGGAAGTTTCTGGATCCCCTGAAGTTTTGCCTATTTCTCCTGCTCATCTTAAACAATGGTTGTTGGATTTGTTAGCATGCACTGACCCTACATTCCCCACAAAAGATTCACTTCTTCCTTATGCTGAGCTTTCAAGAACATATACCAAGATGCGGAATGAAGCAAGTCAATTAGTACATGCGGTAGAGACATCTGGCATCTTTACAAATATGTTATCAACAATTAAAATTGATGTGGAAAGCTTGAGTGCAGATGATGCAATCAAAATTGCATCAAAATTGCAGCCAATATGCAGTGACAGTGATGGGAATGTATCCTTGGATAGGCATGTTGTTGATGATATAGAGTCATTAAGACAGCGGCTACTGACAACTTCAGGCTATTTAAAATGTGTTCAGGTATGTTCTAGTAATAATCTTATATTCATGAAATGCTGCAATAAAACATGGTTTTTTTTTTTTACCAAAAGGTTAATTTGTATATTCTTTTGTTCAATAGCCTGGAGTTTTGCTGGATTAAACTATATTTATAGGATGATTCTCCAATGATTTTATCCATGTGACAAGTTCTTCTTTTCCCGTTTCCCTTTTGGTTTTTACTCTTGGCTCTCTCCTTTAGTACTCTCTATGGTTCTATATTGAATAATGGAACTTTATTATCCTCATTTTTGTTTGTTTTCTTTTCTTTTTCAATGAGGTGTCTCCTGAAATGTTATTGTGCAACCCATCCAACTTCTGTGGAATGTGGTAAATACAATGTCATTAATAGGATAAATGAAATCTCACTGGCACACCTTTCATTTGAGTTTATTGTAATGTAATTTCTGTCCACAATAAACTTCATGGGTCCACTTTGATACAATCATGTAACTTTATTGTTGTTTTAAAGGCAGTATTGATTACTCAAATTCTGTTTATGACACATTGTTTTTGGAGCAATTTGCAGAGTAATTTGCATGTCACTGTCTCCGCATTGGTTGCTGCTGCAGTTGTCTGGATGTCAGAGCTTCCTGCCCGACTTAATCCAATCATTTTGCCTTTGATGGCTTCAATCAAAAGAGAACAGGTAGTATTTTTTGGGTAGATAGTAGTTTGATCTTCCTCAAGTTAGCTTAACCTATTAATCTTGCATTCTTCAACCAGGAGGAAATACTGCAACAGAAGGCTGCCGAAGCGCTTGCGGAGCTTATTTGTCATTGTATTGGTCGTAAGCCTGGCCCAAATGATAAGTTAATCAAGAATATTTGTAGTTTGACTTGTATGGATCCCTGTGAGACACCTCAAGCTGGAGTAATCAGTTCCCTGGAGGTTATTGATGATCAAGATTTCCTCTCCTTTGGAAGTGGTGCTGGAAAACAGAAGTCAAAGATGCACATGCTAGCTGCTGGTGAAGACCGGTCAAGAGTTGAAGGCTTTATTAGCAGAAGAGGGTCTGAACTTGCATTGCGGCATTTGTGTGAGAAGTTTGGCAGTTCATTGTTTGATAAGCTTCCCAAACTTTGGGATTGCCTTACTGAAGTTCTTATTTCGGGCAGTTCTTCAGATGAAGATAAAATCACAATAGCCATAGAATCTACTAAAGATCCTCAGATGTTGATAAATAATATCCAGGTTCTTACCATTCCTTTTCTTTTTTCTATATTTTTCTTTTTTACTATTTATGCATATGATGTTCCCTTGTTATTGTTGTGGCAATTTGAATGTGTAGTAAAAATAATTTTAAAATTTGTCAAACAATTGATTTGGTGTAAGTTGAGAATATCATTCTGAATCATCAAACTAAAATCATTTGCTTGGAAAAGGTTTGTATTAAAGTTATTCAATAAGGAGCGTTGTATTATTAACTTAATAATTTTTTTATTGTTCATTGTTTACCTCTTCTAATCAAATATCAATTAGGTCTCTGAATCAGATACCTCACTCCCCCACTTTACCTTAGCCTGATATATATTTTTCCCTTCAAATTTTTTTGCTCATGCTTATTTGAATTTTCATCTTTTGATATCTTGTCTGTAAATGTCCGTTCTTTAATTGCACCAGTTTTTCAAATGAGAATCTGGTTTAAGTGATCATGCAAAAATGCTGGGTGGCTGCATACTGAAGAAAATGTTTTATTTTTTATTTGAACCCTTCCTTTATTGACTATAGTTTTCCGGTATGGTTCTTTAGAGAGTGGAATGATGAAAGAAGATCTCTGTTTGATGTGGTCTGGAACTTTTTGACTTTTGTGTTTATCTGGGGTTTTGTTATATTCACTGTTCCTGATCTGCCTGCACAGGCTGATATTTTGAGGAGGATTGTAAAACTTGAACATCTGACACAAATAGAAATGCAAATGTCAAGTGTTTTATCTCTGTGTTCAGGCTTGAGTCCAATTATCAGTCTGCGTTTCTTTAATTGGTTACTTATGGATTTTTATTCTTCTCATTTTTGTTTTTATTTTTTTTATGTACAGGTTGTACGTTCCATTACACCAATGCTGGATGAGACTTTGAAACCGAAATTGCTCACACTTCTTCCATGCATTTTCAAATGTGTTTGTCATTCCCATGTTGCTGTTAGGTTAGCTGCTTCAAGATGTATCACCTCAATGGCCAAGTCAATGACAATAAATGTAATGGCAGCTGTCATTGAAAATGCCATTCCAATGTTAGGGGATATGACATCTGTTCATGCCAGACAGGGTTCTGGCATGCTTATTAGTTTGCTTGTTCAGGGATTGGGTGTGGAGCTTGTCCCATATGCTCCTTTGTTAGTTGTTCCTCTGCTGAGGTGTATGAGTGATTGTGATCGTTTTGTCAGACAGAGTGTGACCCGTAGTTTTGCATCTCTTGTACCACTGCTTCCATTGGCGCGTGGCCTTCCGCCACCCTCTGGACTAAGTGATGGTTTATCAAGAAATGCAGAAGATGCACAATTTTTGGAGCAATTACTTGACAACTCCCACATAGATGATTACAAGCTCTTCACCGAACTAAAAGTAACTTTGAGGAGGTAATATACTTGTCCATATTTCTCTGTCAGTGTTTTAATTCTTTTTCTTCTTTCCTTCTTTTGTTCTCTGGATTGGTCTCTGTTATCACATCAACATCTTTTGTAGGTTCACCATATTAGTTTCCTTACAGGTTTTAAAGCCGTGAAACTCAAGATAATGCTAGTTCTTACAAACTGCTTTAGGTTTTGTAAGGGAACTATCTCCATATTGTAATTATCATAGGAGTACTTGGGGAACCCTGGAAAACTTTCAGTAGCTGGACTGCTGTCTTTCAAGGTTTTTTAAAGATAAGGATGTTTGTTGGTTCAGATATGATGGTCTGAAACCACTGTAAAATTTGCGTATGATTGTTGGTTCATTGAGGCTTTGTTTTTTTGGGAGTTTGCATATGATATTCAATCCATACTAGATTTTCATTATTTTGGAGTTGAGTTGCTCGTAGTTTAGGGTTGAGTAAGCTCTTAATTGAATATTCTGTTTTTCATGTCGCTATAGGTTTTGGATAAAGAAAATTTTCAGGTTATTGTATTCTTTATTCATGCTATTTGGGAACTTCATTTGGTTAATTTTTTTCTGTACTTTGTTTTATGTGCAGTCTTATATATGTATTGATCATCCTAATAATATGTTTTTTGGTTTGTTATTGAAAAAAGTCTGCATTACTTATATATTTGGTTTTCTTACTGTAAGGACGAATTGCAGTCGAGTTGTTAATGAAACACTAAGTGGTGTTTGTATTTTACTTCATTATTCAAGGGAAATTAATTTTGGAAGGGATAACCTCAAAGATTTCTGTTGGCGTCTCCCTTGAACTAAGGAATTGAGTTGATGAAATTAAGGGTTTTGGTCAATAAATCATCTGCATATACAGAGTGTGTTTAAAGCACTCAGTTTTAGATTTTTTCTCTTTTCTCCATTTTTTCTTTGACTGATTCCAGTTGCTTCTACTCAGCATAATGGTTATATTTGGTGCTTCCAGGTACCAACAGGAAGGTATAAACTGGTTGGCCTTCTTAAAACGTTTCAAGCTACATGGAATCTTATGTGATGATATGGGGCTTGGCAAGACACTTCAAGCATCTGCAATTGTAGCATCTGACATAGCAGAACGTCGTTCTTCAAACAATAGTGACAATCTTCCTCCATCTTTAATCATTTGCCCATCAACTCTTGTTGGACATTGGGCATTTGAGATTGAAAAGTTTATTGATGCTTCTTTAATGAGTACTCTCCAATATGTGGGTTCGGCTCAAGAACGTATTTCTCTTAGGGACCATTTTGATAAGCATACTGTTATCATTACGTCTTATGATGTGGTGCGCAAAGATGTTGATTATCTTGGACAACTACACTGGAATTATTGTATTTTAGATGAAGGGCATATCATCAAGAACTCTAAATCTAAAATTACAGTTGCAATCAAGCAGCTGAAAGCTCAGCATCGCCTAATACTAAGTGGAACACCTATCCAGGTCAGCTAGATGTTTAAGACCTCGTTAAAATTTCAAGAAATCTTAATCTGCCTAACAAGTGTTCTGCTCTTTCTTTCAGAACAATATCACCGACTTATGGTCCCTTTTTGACTTTCTAATGCCTGGGTTTCTTGGCACAGAGAGACAAGTATGTGTTCTATTTGACCTTAATTTATATTGTATTGTGATTCATTTGTTTAATGTATTTCATTTGAATGCTAAGTCAATATCTTTGCAAACATTTTCTCAAATGCCAATCTGTATAGATACTTCTACTAGAAATTTGAATGATTTTAAGGATAACTAATAATCATCAGAAATGCTGAATATAAAAATTTGCACTTTTGTTTTAAAGATTTTGTTTCTGATAATGATGATCATTGGTATTCAATGGAGTTGGTTCACATTTTATGATGCTTGTATTCAGTCAACTGTGTCTTCTTTATATTTGTTAAATCATAAATTCTTAATAGCTGTTGATTTGGTGTTATTTTGGTAGTTCCAAGCCACTTATGGGAAGCCATTGGTAGCAGCTAGAGATTCTAAATGTTCTGCCAAAGATGCTGAAGCAGGGGTACTAGCTATGGAGGCGTTGCATAAGCAGGTAAACTTCATTCTTTTTATGCCTGCTTGATAATACTAAGAAGAAGGAATTTTTTTTCTATTGCCTGCTTAAAGTCTTTTGTACTTTATAGGTTATGCCTTTCCTACTCCGTCGAACGAAGGATGAAGTTTTGTCTGACCTGCCTGAAAAGATAGTTCAGGACAGATATTGTGCCCTTAGTCCTGTCCAATTAAAACTCTATGAAAAGTTCTCTGGCTCACATGTTAAACAAGAAATCTCAAGTATGGTGAAAATTGATGACTCAGCAGATAAGGGAGATGGAAATAGTGCTTCACCGAAAGCTTCCACACATGTTTTCCAGGTAATTTGATTAGTTGCTTTTTACTGTTTATTTGCAATACTTATGCATTAGCTGATGTCTCCTATCTCTTGTATTCCAGGCCCTGCAATACTTGCTCAAACTTTGTAGTCATCCATTGCTTGTCGTTGGTGAAAAGGTTCCTGAGTCGCTTTCATGCCATTTGTCAGAACTCTTTCCATCGGGTTCTGATATCATTTCTGAACTACATAAACTTCATCACTCTCCCAAATTAGTTGCTCTCCAGGAGATAATGGAGGAGTGTGGAATAGGGGTGGATGCTTCTAGTTCTGAAGGTGCTGTTAGTGTCGGGCAGCACAGAGTTTTGATATTTGCTCAGCATAAAGTAATGCATGCGTCCTCTATGTTCAACTTATTTTTTTTTTCCATAAAAGTTATATTGCATGCTCTTTATATTAATAATGGCATTTGGTGTAGGCCCTCTTAGACATTATTGAAAGAGACTTGTTTCAAACCCATATGAAGAAGTGAGTGTTCTAATATCTTGTCTATACTTATTTTTCAATCATTCTTGCTTATTGTTTCCTACCTCTGATTCTTTTGGTCAAGTTATCAGAACTGGAGTTATCTTTAGTTAATGCATTCAAGCAAACAAATGCATTTACTGTTTTTGGTTATTTATTATTATTATTATTATTATTATTATTATTATTATTATTATGTGGAGTAAGAGAGTGGGCCTACCTTAGAACAGTTCTGCTGTTCTGACTTGTTAAGACTTATGTGGAGTTATTGAGTACTTTGTGACTATACATTTGGCCATTGCATGGCGTAGTCATTCTCCTTTTAATCTAACATGGATTGATGACAACTGGGAAAATAGTTGTCTAAATTGGTATGGGTTCTTAAAATGATGAATTTATGGGTTGATAACTTGTGTGTCTTCATGTAACATAGATTGTGCGGATATTGTTCCTGTAATTAATTGTGCAATGAGCACATGTACGAAAGTTTTAACAATATACAGTTGTTAATAATGTTTTAAATGTTGCCTTGTCACAGTGTTACATACCTACGGCTTGATGGCTCGGTTGAACCAGAAAAACGCTTTGATATCGTGAAGGCTTTTAATTCTGACCCTACTATTGATGCCCTTTTGCTTACAACGCATGGTAGGCTTTAATTTAGGGTTTTTCTTATTTGGAAGGTGGATTAGTAACAATACTGAAATTAGGGATCTTTGTGCAGTTGGTGGCCTGGGCTTGAATCTGACATCTGCTGATACCCTAGTTTTCATGGAGCATGACTGGAACCCTATGCGAGACCATCAGGTAATTATCATTTTCTGTTGTGTGTATGTAGTTTCATTGCATTTAACAAGTGCTTATATGAGGTGAGCAGGATTCTATTTCTTCTTGAAATAGGTTGCTGAATCCTTTTATTATCCATTGCCTATCATGACAAGTTTTCAGAACTTGTTATGGTTGTCTCCGTGCAAATTTTTTGATTTAACTGTGAATATCTTGATTGCAATACATGGAAATCTCTTCTTCTATCATCTATCATCTTTACTTTCAAGTAGCATATACCAAAAATTCTACCAAGGCATGTTTTAATCCTATATTGAGATAATTTCTATTTTAGCTTTTGCATAGGATTTTAAATTATCAATTATCAAACCAAAGCAAGTGATTCAACTAACAAAAAATTTAGATATAAATGGGTGTTAGAATTTCTTTACATACCACCATTTTAAAATTTTGCTCTAAATTTTAGTAATGGCCCTTCATATATATATTTGTGTGCATATATAATATTCCGAAGGGGTCTGACCTCTCTTGACTTTTTATGAAAACTCAATGGCCTCCCATGTGATTTTTGTAATTTTGCTAACCTTCCTTATTGTTACTGTTTGACCATTGAATTTAATAGGAAAAGATCAATAATTTATTAAGATTTTCATACCAATTGACAGTAATCCAATATAATATCATCAAATTTATTTATTTTTTTAATGTTAAATTAAAGATTAGATAATAATAATAAGGGAGGTCAGCAAAATTTGTAAAACCATTGGGAAAGTAATTGATTTTTCATTAAAAGTCGGGAGGTTAATGAAATTAACCCTTTTTCAGAGAGAAAATTTGGACTCTTTGTTGGAAGCTGGCCTAAAATACTTGGGCCTTCCCTTTCAGAGACAACCCAAGACTTCATAGCTCTTGGCATCCAGTTGTGGAAATTGAAAAAGAATGAGGAATTGGAAAAGATCGTTTCTTTGCAAGGGAGGGAGACTAACTCTTGTGCATTCAGTGTTTAATGGACTTCCAAAGTACTTCTTTGTCTAAAATACCTGTTGGGATAGTCAATAGAACTGAAAAGATGATGAGGGGCTTTCTTTAGGAAGGCTATGATGAAGGCAGCGGTTCCCATCTTTTAAATTGTGCTGAATTTAGTCAGGCTAAGGATGAAGGTGGGCTTGGAGCTGGGAATTTGAGGAAGAAGAATAGGGCTTTGTTGACTAAGTGGCTGTGGAGGTTTCCTTATGAAAAGAATGCTCTTTGGGTTGCAATTATTGAAAGTTCATCTGGTGTTTAATCTAATGGTTCAAATTCCAAAGAATTGCAGTCTGGTTCAAATAGAATCCCTTGGAAATTTAGCTCCAGGGAATTCCCTTCTTTCACTAAACAAGTTGATTTAGTTGCTGGAAATGGTCAGCAAATCTGCTTTTGGGTTGATAAATGTCTGGGAGAAGAGAGCATTATTGTTCAGTATCGACAACTTTTCAGGCTATGCTTCAATAGACTTACCACTCTCCATACTTTTGTGTGCATCTCTCAAACAAGTTGGAGTTGGAGTTTCAACTTCAAGGGGAATTTAAATGATAAGGAGATCCTGGAATTTTCAAGTCTGTCTGGATTGCTTGAAAATGTGATTTTGGATGAAACTAAGGAAAATAATAGAATCCAATAGCTTACATCAGGATGTTAATCCATAAATCTTAGTTTGATGAACTTTTTGATGAAAATTCCCATGATGACTTCAAATAGTTCAATATGATTTGCAAGGGACATGTTCCCCCTAAAATTAAAGTAGTAGCTTGGACTTTAGCTTTAGGAAAAGCTAACGAGGCAGAGGCAATCTAGAATAAGCACCCTAAAGTAAACATATATCTGTTTTGGTGTGTTATGTGCAAAAAGAATGGGAAGGACAGTCCAGGTCTTTTTGTGGAACAAAGCTGGGAAAGAAGCTAAGTTTCAATGGGCCTGTCCAAGATCTGTTTCTTTCCTTTTAGGAGAAAATCTTAGGGATGAAAGCACGCAAAGATTATGTTAGTGAAGTTTCTTATTATGCAATTACCATTAAGGGGGTTTTTAGGTTATTTTATATTTAGTAGTTGCGTTACACCTCCTATGTAGTTTAAAGAGCCCTAATGGGTTTATAGGACTTCTCTCTTTTCTGTTGACAGCTTGTTGAACTTTCTACTTTATGTTCTAATGTAATCTTTCTGTTTCATAGCCAGAAATAACAAAATTAAAAAAAAAAAAAAAAAGACAAAAAAAAAAAAAAGATGAAAGAGAGCAGAATGTGGCTATAATATAAAAATAAACNAAATAACAAAATTAAAAAAAAAAAAAAAAGACAAAAAAAAAAAAAAGATGAAAGAGAGCAGAATGTGGCTATAATATAAAAATAAACAAACAAATAAAACCTATCGAAAACAGAATTAGATGATGAAGCTTTGACTCTTTTCTTTTACTGTTTAATTTATAATTTATGCAAGGCATTTTACATCAAGCTTTGCACATGTGCAAATTTATACTTGCAGGCGATGGACAGAGCACACAGATTGGGGCAACGAAAGGTGGTAAATGTCCATCGGCTCATTATGCGTGGCACCCTGGAAGAGAAAGTTATGAGTCTCCAACGGTTCAAAGTATCAGTTGCCAATGCTGTCATCAACGCTGAGAATGCCAGTCTAAAAACAATGAATACTGATCAGTTGCTTGATCTATTTGCATCTGCAGAAAACACTAAAAAGGTATATGCTGATGTTCGTTCAATACATGTGTTATTTTTTAACATGTAGTATTTACAAATAACTGCAAGGCAATTCTTTTATGATTCTAATATAAAGGGTAATTGAAAATAAATGCATTTCAAAGAGAGTATGCAATGAAAATTTTTTTAGGCGTTTTAGCATCAAATTTTTTATTCTGCATTCTTTCTTCTGAATGTTGATCAAAATAAAAATTAAAAAATGGAATTCTTTTTTTTTTTTTTTTATGTATTTTATTTATCTGTATTTTTGATATTTTGGTATTAACTTTATACGAATTTCACATCCAGGGTGGTCCGGTCTCAAAGCGCCCAGATGATACAGACCCAAAATTGATGGGTACTGGGAAGGGGTTAAAGGCTATACTTGGTGGATTGGAGGAACTTTGGGATCAATCACAGTATACAGAAGAGTACAATCTGAGCCAGTTTTTAGCAAAGCTCAATGGCTGATTCCAGTTCTCGCATGTATATGTTGTACATATCAGGTTTAGGGACTACAATTTTGAAATTATTAGCTATAGTTTCTTTTCTATTATTATTATTATAATCCTATTTTGTTTTCATTTTTGGCCATTTCTTTTCCAAATTTCCTCTATTCATCATCAATTTGAGCGTATGTTGTAGAGAAATGGCATTTGGTTCAACAGCCTGAGTTGTGAGAGATTGAATATGTTGATCAAAGATGTCTTGGGGAGGGAAAAAATGTAAAGTTCGGATGCTGTATATAGAATTAACTTCTTTTTCTAATTGATAGTTAGAAATGCATTTCCCGAATTGTAGGTCCACAGAAGATCTGGAAACAAATATTTCATATTGCTGTTACCTTATTTTTAACTTTGCAGTTGAGTATTTTCTGATGGTGAAAACCCAGTTCTCTTCTGTTATCTTTTGTTGTCCTTGGAAAATTCTGAGTTCTCAAAGTAGTTTATTTCATATTCTAAAGTTAATATCGAAGGATTAATACATTTGTTAACCGAGAAAGCAATAGTTAGAATGCAGGAACCAATTTTTACTTTTCAGGACAAGAGTAATTGTTTCCTTGTAATAGAGGTGCCTCATATCAGGCTTCTCCTATGAATTTTGCTTGGCAAATTGGACTCAGGACTCCATTCACAAACTTTTTTATGATTAATGGCATGTGAATTCTTCTCATTCAGTGAATGCATGGTGGCCGTCATCTTATTAAATGATTAATGTTCTGAGGAGATAAGAGCACCGAAGTCAAGATTACGTCGTTTAATTTAGCTTATGATAGAGTATGTACTGTGAAGCCATACAATGCTTAGGCATGTGTCTTGATACACATCTGTTTTAAATATAATTTATAATTTATAGTTTAGAAATAAATATAACAGAAATCTTGGACTTCCAATAAACAACACACTGAACCCATGTGAAAGCAAGTTGCCTAACATGTGATCGTCAACTACCACTAGTACTACTAAATTGATCATAGTCGAATCTTTATAATTTTAATATAATCTCATTCAAATAGTTTTTTTTTTTTTCCCCTCTCTTCTCTCTTGTTCCTACTCAATTTCTTTCTTACTCGTTACTACAAAAAATAAAAATAAAATAAAAATTTGATAAAACGGCTAATTACTAAAATATTAGGTTGAAATAATTTCTAATTAAGGTCATATTAAATTTATTGCACCGACCCTTTCTAGTTTAAGCCTTGACAAGAAAGCTTAACCAACGCTAGGGGTGGACAATGGTAGGGGCTAGGTGGGCCTGTGCCTCGGCCAACCTTTGTTGAAAATAAATATGTAGTAGAGTACGTAATATAAGAAAGTTTTCTATTTTTCTTTTGTTTTTTTTGAAACAAGAGGGACCTGGATCGGCTTACACGTACCTTAATTAATTCTTAGGAAAGACTAGTATAATCATAACTCACTGTTATGATCTTTCGCTTAAATCATGATATAATTTACGTGTAAAAAAAATCATATCTAAGACCTCATTGTATGTATGTATTACTAAACTAAAATAAAAAATTTTATATTTTACAACCTTGAATTTAGGCATATACCACGGATGGTTGAAATATTTCTGCGCACTTTAATTTGTTGACAAGAAATGTTAATAAATAGTTGTTAATTTACTCATTTTAACTTCGGTTTGATGTATTTGTGTCTTTAGCTATTCTGATTCTTGACGGGCTTCAATCTCCAAATTTCTTCTCTTTGAAGGAGGTTGTGTATCATGATGCACTTTAATTAACATGATATGAAATGCCCTTGATCACCATATAAATTATAAAGTACTCCTTGAAATATCTTCTTGGCTCACAAACAAGATGATCTTCCAGAATAAAAGAAAACAAAACAAAGAGTAGAGAGGAGAACAGATAATTTGATGATCAATACAATCTCCAATAGACAATATATATTGATAATAATAATATGTACAATTTTGATTTGATGGTGATGTTGATCAATCTAAAACTATATATAATATCCAAAACTGTATTTTATTCAAGTCCAAGATGCCCAACAGCAAAGAATATTTGGTTTTTTTTTTTAAGGATATTTTCTTTGTCAATTTTTATAGTGTGTAGGCATAATTAATCATATGATTAATAAAAATGATATTTATTACAACTCAACAACCTTTTTAATAGCTTTTTGTTTCTTTTTTTGAATAAAACTTCCTTCTAACTATGGATTTACAAATATTTTTCAGAAATGATGTATAAAAATATGTGTCAGAGTCTCTAATCATATTAAGTGTAAATTCATCATTTATGCAGAAAAAAAAAATCCTTTTATATCATACATGTGTCAGAGTCTCTAATTATATTAAGTGCAATCATATATCTATCTTCATGTTTAAAAAATTATAACCCAGATTGCATGTGTAGCATTACTGAGATATTTGAATGGCATTACTTGAGGTGATGGCATAACCAAATTTTCACAAATGTTATTATCAGTGTACATGGACATTCACATGGGCATTTAAACCTGAACTCACCTAAGGTTTGGTTAATTCTACTGTGGCACTTACCCAACAACTTTGAAATCGAATATGCCACCAAGAAAGTTTGGGAGTCTCTAAGCTCGACAGGACACGTATCAAATTGAATTGATGCTTGTAAATTTATGGTGAAACATTAATGTGAGGAATGAAA